>CAUYSK010089860.1:0-51077 GCA_963575035.1 Avahi laniger | reverse complement strand
ACATTTTTACTTTAAAAACTTGTTAATTTTTTAAAAATTTTTGACTCTTTTTAACAACATTTAGGTTAAAACACAAACATGTTGTACAGCTTTTCAAAAATATTTTCTTTCTTTCTAATCTTATTCTATAAGCTTTTTTCTATTCTTCAATTTTTTAATTTTTTTTTATTTTTTGAACTTTTTTTTTTTTAAAAACTAAGACACCAACACACACATTGGCCCAGGCCTACACAGTGTCAAGATCATCAATATCACCATCTCCAACCTCCACATCTTGTCCCCGTAGAAGATCTTCAGAGCAATAACACACATGGAGCTGTCATCTCTTAGGATAACCATGCCTTCTTCTGGAAGACCTTCAGGCTGAAAGACCTGCCTGATGATTTTAAAGTTAACTTTATTTTTTTATACGTAGAAGAAGTACACTCTAAAATAATGATAAAAAGTATGCAATAATAATGTAAGGGTGAGGGGAAACTTCCTCTTAGCTCCCCAGAATGTTAGCTGAAGGATCGGGTCACAGTAAGGCAGATTTATAAGAGAAGTAAATTTGTTTACCATGTGCATGGGAAGAATCACAGAGTGATTACTCAAAATCCCAGTGGGGTCCAGAAACTTATATACCCTCATTTTAGGTGGGGGGAAATGGGGAATATAGGTAATTCTGTTTAGGGGCAATAAATGGTTATTAGGAACAATGAATCAATATTTGGGAGAATGAATGGATGAGGGGAAACAGGTTGACTTGTAAATGATTTCTTAGCAAATTCAATTAACCCGAGAGGCAGGTATTATATTTAAAATGATTCAGGCCAAGTCTGGTTGAATTCTTTATCTTCTTTCCTATAATGTATTGAGATAACAGGAAAGGAAAGGGAAGGAAAGTAAATTGTTCTTTTTGATGGGTCTGGTTTTCAATGAAGAAAGGGAAAAAGCCTCTTCCAAGGCCTATTGATCTCTAAGGGCCTTTAATTCAAAATACTCTGTATACTAAGGAGTCATACTTTGGGGTGAAATTTCCTGAGTTCCTTCAGTAAATATGCAAACCAGTAACATAGTTATCTACTATCAGTTTCAAGTATTCTGTGGTGTACATAATTGTATGTACTGTACACTTACATGACCAGCAACGTAGCAGGTTCGTTTACACCAGCATCACCACTAACAGGAGTAATGTGTTACACTGCAATGTTATGGTGGTTATGACATCATTAGGTGATAGGAATTTTTCAGCTCCGTTGTAATCTTATGGGACCACTGTGGTATATGTGGTCAATTATTGACCAAAACGTTGTCATGTGGTGCATGACTGTAATTTGCTGACCTTCAATAGAGTGAGCATCTGGCTGCCTTGGAGAAAAAAGAAGTTTCTAATATAAAAACACAAGGTGAGGCAAGGTTAGAGCATTTTCACTCAGAATTCAGGCGCTATTCTGTGTACTCTAGACTGTGCGCCCAGAACATGCTAACAACAGTCTTCACTTGGAATGCTTTCCACTCTTTTCTGAGTTGAAAGGTAGGATCAATGTACTTCTGGTCTACAGATCTACAGCTGCCTGGTATGGAAAAGAGAGGCCCCAAAACATCACATGTACAGTGGAGAATAAATATTTCAGTCCTCCCGGGTGATGTGTCGCAAGATGATCTAGAGTCGATAAGGGAGATGGACTCTCATAAAACGAAGGGTCAAGTCACAATGGCAAGCTAATTTGTTTCAGGTATACTGCTTTTAATAGAATATTATTTTGAGGTACTAATCAGTAAAATGCAGAATGTGTGGACCTCAGACTTGAGTTGTGGGACTTACAGCAGGGAAAAAAGAACCGAAAGAGGTGAGTTACATCTTAGCAGGCGCCCAGGGATTTGGAGGGTAACCGACAGAAGCAGCCCTTGCCCTGGAGGCCACGTGTAAACAGGTCCCTTCCGCTCTCCTTTCTGGAGGTAGCACCCGCCACAGACAGAAGGAAAGGGAAGCGGGAAAATCACAATATTGCTAATATAAGCCTCGCAAAAGCATTTTAAAATTCAGAATTGACTTAGTTTAAACAAATTTGAATAAGTTTTAGCTTACCCCAAATTGACAAAATTATGCTTTCTACCATCAGCTGAAACTACTTCAAGAGCAAAATTAAGTTATAAACATTTTAAAAGGTACATGGCACATACAGGTCTGTGACTGAGAAATTCATGCCAGCCCAGGGCCAATATTTCCAGCATTTTCCCCCTACTTTTCCCACTCTTGTCGCACCGTGTGAGTGGCACTAAGGCACGCTGGACTTAAAGGAGGCTAAATTTGAGAGCAGGACTTCGAACGCGGTAGTCTGGAAGTGGCGGCCGGGACACACGCCTGGTGGTCACAGCTGCGTCTCTCCTGAGACGGGCCCGAGCGTGCTGTACTTTAAGCAGCTCTTCACTGCACACAGACACCTTCACAGGTGCCTCGGCCTTGTCATTTTGAAGCTGTCAAGACTCCAAAGCCCATGACTAGAAAGGGAACCCGAAGTCGCTTGTTAACTGTGTGCAATGTAGTGAGTTACTCTACGCGAGGAAAACGCCATGCTATCTTTTCTCTTGTGCAACAGTTTTGTGCTCACTGCCTGGGACAGTCATTAATAATATTGGGTGTCACTCGGCTGCACTGAGGGACGCCTCGCTGGCAGTGCAGCACTGTCTCCGAGCGCGTCTGCGAGGGCGTCTCCAGAGCAGACTGACCTGCGAGTCCTCGACCCGGAGAGGAAGACGCGCCTCCGCGCGGGCGGGCGGGCGCCAGGCAACGGCTCTGCTCTGCCAGGGCGAAGCCGGCGGAAGAAGGAGGACATTTGGCTCGGCTTCCTTTTCCACACTCTTTCTCTCCCTTCTGGAGCAGGATGCCTTTTTCTCCTCCCGCCCTTAGACGTCAGACTCCAGGTTCTTTGGCTTTTGACGCTATCGCAGGAGCACTCATTACATTTTGTTTTATCTGTCTTCTACCGTCTCTCGTCACCCCCGACGGAATATGAACACCGTGACGATAGCAGAAGCAGGTTCTGTCATTGCTGTAGCCGCAGCACGAAGCCAGCACAAAAAGAAACACACGGCCCTTCCTGAATCCACAGACTGAATTGACTAGCATAGAGACAGGCTAAATAGAGATAGGGGGCCCCCATTTCCCCCTGTATGTGTGACTTTTCCAGCAGACTAGATGTTGCCAAGGTGGAATCTACCACTACTTTAATAAACATTGAAAGAAAATACTGTTTTCCAATGGGGAAACATATCAGACGCTCTATTTATTTTTGTGAGCAAGATAGTATGGTTTGACTAAAAAAGGAAACAGTTCTATACGAGAATGAGTAGTTTTTCTTCATGGGGTAGGAGTTATTATATAAAAGAATAGGAGGCAAACCCTCAGAACATGCTATAGCTTCTGAATCTGCTAATATTTGGCAGATGCACAACTTATGGATCCTCTTAGCCTTGGGTGCCTGGGCAGGGCCTGAGGCATCTGGAGCCCTTAAACCGGTCTCCTCTGAACAAGAGTGACGTTTCTGTTCAGTGTGTCATGTACATATTACCGTATTCTACCTGAGTCACAACATGGAAAAGGATGGGAGGTACTGAGAGATGATGTAGTTCCTGAACCTCCGAAGACGCAGCATGGGTATTCACAGGCATCTGAGGCATTTGAGAAACTGAGCTCCCAGCTCAAGTAATAGAGTTACAGACTCAAGCCTGGGCAGGGGCTGTGGCCCTAGGGAACACACTTTCTCTCTGCGTCTCTTTCTCTGCACAGAAAGGAACTTCCTCCGTCAGTGCGTGGCTCCCTTGAAGAGAGTTCGTGCTGCAGAGTGTCCTGCTGCAGTCACAGCATGTTGTGAACTTGCTTGTAAAAGGTGTCCCTTCACTCTTAGCATAACCTCATAGGCCCTTGTAACCCAAGGGCTCCGTGATATTCTGAAATATGTCCTTGGTCTTTGGCCCAATTTCCTGGTAAACAGCTCCTAAAATCCTTAGAGTCTCCAAAGCGATGCCTTTTTGTGTGCCAACGAGGCAACTGGTGGCTGGCAGCCCCTCGGTAGCTTCAGGTAGCTTTTTTCACTGGAAAGACCAAGGCATGATTAGAGTGTTGGGACTTTCAGCACCACCCTCACCCTCTGGTGAAGTTGATCACCAATGGCCAATGGCTTAATCAATCATGCCTATGTAATAAAGCCTCCATAAACACCCAAAAGAACTGGATTTGAGGTGATTCCAGATAGCTGAACACATGAAGGTTCCTGGAGGCGGCACTCTCAGGGAGGGCTTGGAAGCTTTGCACACCTTCCCCCATACCTCGCCCTAAGCATCTTTTCATCTGTATCCTTTGTAATATCCTGTATAATAAACCAGTAAATGTAAGTGTTTCCCTGAGTTATGTGAGCTGTTCCAGCAAATTAATCCAATCCAAAAAGGAAATTGTGGGAATCCCCAACTTGAAGCTGGTAGGTCAGAAGTTCTGAAGGCCTGGACTTTTGACTGGTGGGAACGGCGGGGCTGTCTTCTGGAACTGAGCCCTCAATTTGTGGAATCTGATCCTATCTCTAGGCAGATAGTGCTAGAATTCCAGAATTGATTTCTTGCTTGGTAGTGAGGAGAACCTTCCCCCCAAACATTTGGTCACATAATTCTTCTGTGTTGATTGTTGTTGTTGAGTGAAAAAGAGAAAAAACTCTGTGTGTGTATGGTGTTTTTCCTCTCAGGCTCTGACACAAAACATCCTATGCAATAAAGAGTTAACTCAGCAGTCTTGGGTTGCTCAGACACTGAACATTTCCCAGAAAGTCTTGGCCAACTCCAGGGAGATGGTCTCTGAGCCCTTGAAATATTTTGCCTTATATTAATAATAATGTTTTTGTATGCCTGAGGCCTGGGGCCTTGAAGTACCAGTTTGATCAGGTGGTTTATGTGACTTGTGGTCAGACTGGTACTTCATGGCCCCAGGCCAGTTTGTTCTGGGAGCTGAAGTCTGAGTAGCTGAGGTCAGTCATGCAGGCGCTGCACGTTTAAGTGACTGACCCCAGTGAAAACCCTGGCCTCACAGCTCAGCTGAACTTCTCCGGTTGGCAACACTTTGCTTTGCTACATTATAAGCTAACTTGACGTAGCTTGAATTTTCTCCCAGTATCTCCTGTATTTCTTTCAGCTTTGGAGTCACAAATCTAGTTTCCTAGATTTTCGTTTTCATCCTTTAGTTCTATGTTTAAAATCTTCCCTCCAAAGCCACCTCATCAGGCTGAGAGGTCTTGTTTTTTCCTTTGGTTCTGCCCAGTCCCTTTTCATCGACCTTGTTTTCCTGAGAACTTTCACCCGCTCAGGCATTGTGTGTGAGCCCTGAAGTCTTTTCTGATTAACTTGCCTCTGACCTGTTAATGTGCTAAGTCATCCTCGCAGCAAGCTCCACTGCCATACCGAATGTGTTCTTTTCCTCTCTATTTCTATCCTCTGTATAGTTCACTTATTTTCAACCTGGGGCAGTGTTCTCGTTCTTAAGATACCTGTTTTTCTAGCATCGAGAGACAGACAAAAACTAACCACAACATTCTAAAAACCCAAATATATTTAAGAATAATTTTTTTTCCTCTAAGACCAGTTACTTTATACTCAAAAGAAAAATCAACATGTTTTCTTCCAATTTGCAATATATTTGGCCACAAAACAACACTGTATTCATCAAGACACTAGTGTTTGAAAGAACCCCCAGTCCTTCTCAATAGCTATCTTAGTTTTCTACTGCTGCTATAACAGAGTACCAAAATTTTAGCAGCTTAAAGCAAGACATAGTTATTATCTTACATTTCTTTAGGTTGGAATGTTAGGCTGTCTTGACTGATTTCTCTATTGCAGGTTTCACAAAGCCAAAGTGAAAGTGTTAGCTAGCTGGGCTCTCGTTGGGATGGTCTGGAAGAATATGTCAGGGCTTAGTCAGGCTTTTGCTCACAGAATATTCCATGCAATTGTAGAACTAAGGTTTTTGTTTTCTGCTGGCTGTTAGCTGGGGACCATCCTTAACTCTTAGAGACCTTTCTCTCCAGCACATGTGTTAGATTAGGTCCACACGCAGACTCCAGGATCATCTCCCCATTTGAAGGTTCATAATCCTAATTACCTTTGCAGTGCTCTCTTTGCCATGTAATGTAACATGTTCACAGGTCTGGAGATGAGGGGATGAACATCTTTGAGGAGCCATATTCTGCCTATCACAGTAACTGGAACTCAGCCCCTGTAACTGGAAAAATCCAGTGAGGAAATCGAGCTTTGTCCACAGTAACGGTGGACGGTTTGGGACTCCCTGAGGGGAGAAACTCGAGTGTTACCGCAGTGTTTCTTCACCATCGTCCAGTCCCAATTCCAGCTTCTTGTCTCGCAAGGATCGAAGAATGAAACTCAGGGACTCAAAGGGTAAGCCGAAGAAGCAGCAGAGCTTTATTGAAAGCAGAGCTTCTGCCAGCAGCAGAAGGGGACCTGAGCGGGCTGCCGCTGTTTGGGGTGGCTGATTCCCTTTTTATCCCATGTCAGTCCTTATTGGTGGTGTCTTACTCCCTCATTGCATGTCCTATCTGCCTGTTGGCTGTTACCCTCGTCTTCTGCAGCCATCGTAGGAACGCACTGCCTTGGTTGCGGCAGCACGTGTTACCACACGCCCTATCCCACTTCCTGGAACTAGCTGTTGCTTTGGCTCCTGGAAGACGCTTGCTCAACAGAGATAACAGTCCCCTCGCCCTCCTTAAGAAACTGTCGGATCCTTTGTTCGGGGTTTTCCTCCTTGGGAATTTCCTCCCTCAATAGGACTCTGTGACTCTCCATCGTGGTGTCACTTTCTCCAATTTCATTTCATTACTGGGCTTCCCCTCTGGTGGGGGCTCACACAGGTTCGGTTAAGAGGTGTATGTACTGAGTGTTTGTGAGATGAACACGGAAGTCACGTTTGCAGCTTTATTCCCAGGTGGATGTAATTTCCTATCAAAGGGAGTTGTGAGCATCCATCGCATCATGGCAGTGCTAAAACAACAGATCTGGGTCCCTGATATTAGAATTATAATTCTCTGAGAGGACAGGAGTTGGAAGAGCATAGAAAGTAGTACACATGTAGTTGGAAACAAAGAAGAACAAAGATATGATATGGAAAATGATCTATCTCCTTGGGTACCATCCACACAACCTAGGAAGAAAAAGCTTACAGTAAGCAAGCACTCTGAGTTCTCACACTGATATTAAGTGATCAAAGTAAAAATATATATTAATATTCTTCAAGTTCAAAATTGGTTTTATGTGATCTCAGTCATGACATTCATTATATTTTAAAATCTCAACTAACTCTAAAGAAGGATATGTAAGTTAGAATATATTTTGGCTCCACATAACAGAAAATACAGCCAGTGAAGTCAACAGTAAGTTGGTGTATTATCTCGCATAACGAAACACATAGAGGTGGGGCGATTCCAGGGCTAGAGAGCGAATGCACCTTCAGGGACAGATGATTTCTATGTCTCTTTACTTCCCCAGAGTTTTGACTCCTCTTAGGCTTGTTCACTTCAAGTTCCTCCGATGGCTATCTCAGTTCCGGGAATCACATGCAGATAACAATGTCAGAAGAAGAAAAGGAAATATCCTTCTCATTTGTCTGTTTTATAAATGAGGAAAATCTTCCCAGACTTTTCCTAACATTTCACTGGGTAGGATGATGTCACATGATCATACCTCAATCCAACAATTGTCATGGACCAATTGACTAGGACCAATAAAGATTCTCCCCTATAGTTGCTTCCCCAGAACTATATGGACACTCATAGGATGGTAAACAAAATAAGGGGTCTGTCAGCAAGGAATATGGAGGAAATGACCACTGGACAGATGCACACTCGCTTCTTTCACAGAGGGTGAGGAATATTTATACTTATCATATGGTTCATGATTAATAAAAGATTCAAAAACATTGAATTAGAGACAAGAGTAGCAGTATTAGCCTATCAATAGTCATTTTTAAAATGTATCGGAAGAGTTAACATCTTTGTTTGCAATTGAAAGACAAAGCCTTAGTTCTTTAAACAAATGCAAAGAATGAAACACAGATTAAAGAAGTGCTTGGAAAATAAAATAAGCACCTCAGCAAAATGTGACGGAATAAACAGTATGGGACACACAGAGATCCAAACAGCAAAGAGATTAATGCCTAACATGTTCTTCTGAAGAAATATCACCAAGTCCACAGGGAGAATAAACTGCATGTTAATATAAGAATGTATGTGTGACAGTCTGTATGAAAGGAAGTACAGTAAAATATATGTATTGCTCTTATGACAAATGCATGCACGCACACACACACACACACAATTTTACTGTTGGTAAATAGAAGATACCAGAACATAAGTGCAAGAAGCACAGAGATGATATCTGTTTCATTCAGCATCTTAATCCAGAGCCTGTTGCTTAGTAACTATAAGAGAGAGAGAGAGACAGAGAGAGCACTCAACAGAGAAAGAGATCAAGAGATTGATTGATTCTATATTCTGTTGCTCACAGTAGACAAAAACTGGAAGCATCCCAATCTACAGCTAATTTAAGCTTATTTGTGGTGGGGAATGCTTTAACTTGTCCACATAACAAAGCAAGAAGGTAGACATTTTCAAGACTAACATTCATTTTGTCATAACTGATAAATGAGTTTTCTGATTGCACATAGTTTTAGAATAAATTTTAAGCATTATTTTCATTATGATGGTATAATTCTTAGATTTGCATTTTTGCATATATCCCTGACTCATAAGATTCTTTAGGGTAAAAATTATTTGACAAAGAACCAAAAAGGTAATAGTCGTAGTGTTATAGTTCCCTCAGTAATTCTACAACACCATTATTTTCTATGTGTTATGTCTGAAATATGTTCAATAAAAGTTGAGGTTAAAAAAACCATAAAGCATATGTAAGTTCCAACTAACATAATAAAATCAATGAAATTCCAAGCATGTCTGTGGCTGCATGCTGAATTCATCTCAGATCCCAAGTGATACAATACAAATGAAATGGAACACTTCACCCCATTCTACAAATTCCCTCTGCAGCCTTTACAGCAGGATGAGTTATGGACCAGCTGAAAGACTCAGAAGCTCAGTGCTTTGTACTGCTCTTATTTTGTTACATGTGACAGGTTGGGTCTTTGAGAGTCTGGACTAAATTATGGTTTGCACTAGGTTGGAAGCAGCAAGCATTTTACATAGATCAGTCCTTCTTTGGGCAGTGGGGCTGGGGCAGACCGTGAATGTTTTCAGGAGCCGTAGCGTCCTCCTAGGCCCGAGGCTGAGGCCACACTGTGCCTGTTGACATGCTGGGCACGTTGCCTGCATCCATTCCATAAACGTCCTTTCGGCTCTCTTCCTCACCAGCTGAATGCTGGGAAGTGACAGGTGCAAGTGTAGACCAGGCTGGCGCAGTATCTGCCTGAGCGACTGGGACTTTCCGTCTGACAGGATTTACTCAGTCATGATGGATGGTGGCTAGAGAACAGGAAAGAGAAAGGGAAACGGGAAAGGAAGCTAACTGCATTACACCATGGGGGTCTGTAAAATGCCCACCTATGAAACGACATGAGGAGCTCAATATCTGACAGGAGTTGAGGGAATTAAGAGTAATTTGATTACAGGTGCTCAACTGGCATTCATTTTCCTCTTATTATCTGAGAACCCTCCCCTGAGAGAAAGCACTAACCTTCAAAAGGAGCAGATGAATGGCTCTATTAAAAGCGCTGTAGTTTGTTCATGGCTCTGTAGCATCTGACCATTTTATGAACCCAGTGGAATTGTAAATAGGAAACAGAAGAGAGGAAACGTCTTCCTCAGACAGTGTACAGATGACTTTATCTGTCTTTAGTGATTTGTAATCCAAAAAGAGAGTTTGCACATGGAAAAAATGCTATAAAATAGTATCTGCTGCCACCCCCCAATTCTTCTATCCTGAATATTTCCCTTAAAGGGCAGACATTTCAATAAATACTATGTGATTTCAAACTGTGATGGTTTCTTATTTTTTAAAAAACGATATCTAAGTTAGATATGGTTAGTTGCTGTTGAAATTTTATATACATCTGGTTCATTTTATATATATTTGGTGCATTTAATTTCAGTTAAAAATAAATTGCTAGATCTTTTTCAATATCTACTTTCAAACACAATTTCTGTTCTAGTAATGGCTATGAATGGAAAATAATGTATCTGAATAACTCATAAACAAATAAACCTCACTGAAATTTAATGAAATCATATGATAACACCAACTTTCCTCCTCTAGTAAAAGGCAGGATGAATTAAATTTATTTAAAATAATGTCTCCAATATTATTGGTATTATTGGTATTGGTTACTCAATTTTTATTTAGGAAAAGAGTAAATGTTTCATTGGTGTTATGGCTTGTTTAATAGCTTCTGGTTTATCACTGAGAAGACATAATAATATCTCCATCTTATCAACAGGAATAAGAACATGAATATAAATCAGTAAAATTAGAAGAGTACTAAAAGATTCAAGAAATTCAGGAATAATAATTCATATGAGATAGAAGTAATTTTGTAAAGTCATTCTTTTCATCAAACCTGAGCAGGTAGTAAAAATTAATATCTTAAAATTCTGATATAGGAATCTAAAAGAAAAGCTTTCCTCTTTTATCAAAATACATTAAGGGTACATAAACTATAAAATATCATGTTAGTGTATTAACTACAAAGCCTACTATACATGTGTACATTTATACACACCAAATTAATACATGAAATGTGGCAACTGTTTAAAAAATTCAGTTTACGACTATTTAATAATTTAACAGCCCTGAAAACCAGTTTTAAAATATCTTGAAACTTCAGAATATGCAATATTTTATTCAAAGCATTCTGGAAATACATAACCAAACTGAATTTTATGTTTCGCTCAAAAATTGAGTTAGATCTATAAAAATCATGAGAATTTGTAGGTAGTTTAGGAATAGGCTGTGAATTCAATTTTAAAACAGGTGAAACACTCCCTATCTTTGTAAAGTGTAATCTGTGCTAACACATGAATTCTAAAAATACGTTCATCAGTTAATAAAATTACAAACTGTGCAATAACCTTTAAATAACTATTACTTAACATACATGTATGACACACCTGTACGAGTATTCATGGGTGCAAACATATGGTCAATGTGGCCAAAACATATATAGTCAATTCATACTAATATGAGACCATAGGATAAGCAGACAAGTATTTACTTCAATAGGGCCCATAATCTTAAAACTGTAAATGGTAGATTATTTTCCTGAACTACTTAAAAGTGTGCTGCCTATCCTAGAAATTTACTATAAACCAAATGTTGGTTTTGGTGATAGCTGCATTTTTTTTTTTGCTACCACTACCTCAATAAGAGTTAACCAGCATTTAGTGATTACCTACTTGACGCCAGGCACCAGGAAAGGGTTTTCCTCCCATTCCTCCCATAACAATGTTACTATCATTGTCTTCATTTTACAAATAAGAAAACTGAAGCTTAAACAGCTTAAGAAACATACTTGAGGTTTTCCTCTTTGATAATAATTAAGTCCTTTATCCTCATTGTATAACTATCGCTGCTTCATTTCTCATGAGAAACAAGTAAAATTAACAAATTGTGACTGGTCTTTGTTCTAAAGAAAGTCACACTAAGATATATATCTTTCATAGAAGGATAAATTTTCATGTTCTTTATTGCAAATGGAACTTGTAAAGCTTGCAAATTTTCTGTGAGGAAAAAAATCCCTCTTCAGAAAAAGTGACAGTTTGTGGTTTAAGATTGTTACTAAAAGTCACAAAGTGACTTGGCCTTTACACATGTCTCAAATGAGGAGAATGAGTGACACTGACATTTAACTCTGACCCAGGAGAGGTTACAAAAGGGCCAGAAAACCCTCCTCTTTGAAAGCATGTGACCTGTTACAGGCAAAACTCTTCATGTTTCTAGTGCCCGAAAATTTGGTGGCACATATAAAAGTTAGATGACTTCTTACAAGCAGAGGGCTGAAACTATAATAGAAATACATGAACCTTGCATAGTAACGTTTCAGATGACAAAGTCTTGGTGTTCTGAAATGTCCACCTTGTTGCAACTTTGCTCCCCAAATGGAATCACTCCTGCCCTTGACCAATACCTAAAATTCAAAGTCAACAAGTTGAATGGTATACCTGGATATGAGCTTCTGTAGTCTACTCCAGAACGACACTTGTTATTCTTGTGCTTTACTGACTTTTTCATGACAGTGTGTTCTGGTAGCTTTTATGGCTCCTATTTCAGAGTAATAAATGACATTTAGAAACATCCAAGAATTTGCACTTTTTATCTCCTTTCTAAGTGATGATGCATGGGTTCAAGTCCAGATCTTCAGGACTCTTTCTACTTGACATGTACTCTCTGAATTAGGTGTCTGATAATAGGGAATTGACATTTGTTTAGTGCCTATTATGCGTCAAGCATTATGCTACATATTTTATATAAGTTATTGATACCTGTTAAAAAAACTCAGGAAAGTTATTATAAATCTCATTTTACATAAAGGAAAACTGAAAGTTGTAAGTTTAGAAAGTTAAGAAATTTTTTAGGGAAGTTAAATTTTTCAAAGCCACACAACTAAAGCAATAAAGCCAAAGTATGTAGATACAACACAGGACAAAACAGACCATTGTCTAGTTACCTGAAACTTGTTTTGCCCAACAGCTCTCCACAACTCCTGGCACAATACTTGCAAAATAAAAAACAAAACAAAAATTCATATAAAGTGAAGGGCTGAAAGACCAGTAAAGTCTCAAAACAATAAAATATTCAAGAGTATGAAAGTAAAAATGATAAAACAAGAAAAATCAATGGAATTTGATAATGCCTCAGTGAGAAAATTGAGGAAATGTAATACAAGATATAAAATAATTGATGACATTATGATTATTATGTCCCTTGGAAAATCTCGGTCAGGCAAATAAGAAAGACTTAAATTTAGAACTTAGTTTTATTTATACTTCAGACTCTTGCTCTGGAAAGAAAGTCAGTTAGTTAGAGAATTAATGTGGACCATTACACAAGCAGGTACACAGAGCAGATGTGCAAACAAATGTATACATACATTCAGTTATACTTTGCTTATTATTTACTGCAAACATCAAAATTTAAGAATCAGTGAATTATTTACATTAAGAATCAATACTATGCCACAGACATTTATTGCTTACCAGATATTCATGTGCTTTCTAATATTCCCTAGCCCTCTAGCAACTATATGGACTCATGTGACTAGATTCAGCCAATAAACTATGAGCAGAAATGATGAGTGTCACTTCTTAGTCAAAGGATGGAAGAGCAGGTATGAGTTTTCCATGCACTCTCTTTCTCTGTCATAGCTACTGGCAGGATTCCAGATGAGAGAACCTCCTCAATCTGTCTGGGTACCCAAATAACCATGTGGAACAGAGTCCTTGCACCAAATTGCATTAAATATGTAGTATGAGTGAGGTGCAGCATAACTTAGCCTATTCTGACTTGTGCAAGCACTTGCAAGTGCATAGATCTTAGAGAACCAATAGCTGTCACTGCACTCAAAATATCTTCTTAATCATAAGGATTTCAAATAAATTCCCAAACTGTTTCCATGTTAAGGCTAAAATTTTCAAATGAGCTGTGTGCCAAAACTAAACCCTTTATTAGCACATTCTGAATTGCCAAAGTCATCTAATAGGTACTTACTATTTGGGATCATCAAGACAGTGAATATTAGTTCAGCTTAGGACATAGTGAATAGAGATGGGACTGCTCTGAAGAAATCATTTATGCAACAAATATTGACTGAATACCTATTATGTGGCAAGCACACATCTCAGAATGGTGGGTACAATGGGGAGCAAAAAACACACTTGCCCCCTACTCTCAGTCTAGTGGTTGAGAGGCATAAATCAAAATAAATTACACAAACTGAAAGTCAAAACTACAATAAAGGAGAAGATAGTGAAGGCTGCCGTGAAATGAACATGCATGGTGTCATTAGGACTCTCCCGAAGAGCTGAATGTTGGGCTGAAATGGAAAAATAACAAAGGAGGTATTTCACTGGATTAGAGGAGTCATTTGAGTCAGAGGACACAGAATGAGCAAAGAATTGAGTTGAGAAAAAGCATGTTTGAGGAAGTGGAAGGTCAGGGGGCTAGAGCAGAAAGACCTAGAGGAAGACAAGCAAGACAGGAAGCAGATAGAGGTCTGATCTTATACATCCTTGTAAGCTGCTTGCCAAGAATTTTGTTCATTATCTTTAGAGCAATAGAAAACACTGAAAAGCTTTAAGTTGAAGGGAGAAGTTGCCATCAGAAGTGCTTTTAAAGATCACTGATTTTGGATTGAAAGAAATAAGAGTGGATAGGAGAGAGAGTGGTTGAGACAGAATTGTTTCTATGGGCAACATTCATGCTGTATTGAATGTTTTCTTAAGCGGTTGCTCCATATCACATACCTACCAGCAATGTATAAGAGCTGCAGTTTCTCCACATCCTTGCCAATGCTTGTTAATTTTTTTTTATTTGAGCCATTCTAGTGTTGAAAAAGCAATATATCATTGTGATTTTGACGTTGAGTATCCTTGTATGCTTTAATGCTCATTGGCCATTTGTCTATTTTCTTTGGTGAAATGCCTATTCAAATTTATTTCCCATTTTTAAATGAGATTGTTTTCTTAAGTTAATAGAATGTTTATTTATTCTTGATACTAGTCATTTTTCAGATACAAGATCTAAAAATATTTTTTCCCATTCTGTCACATGTCCTTTCACTTTCTTGATAGTCTCTGGAAGTACAAAAATTTATAATTTTGATGAAGTCCAACTTATCAATTTTATTGTTCATCACTTATGCTTTTGGTTTCATATCTAATAAATAATTATTTAACCCAAGTTCATGAAGATTTACTCCTAAGTTTTCTTCTAAGTGTTTTACAGTTTTAGGACTTATATTTTTGCCTGTGACTTATTTTGAGTTCATTTTTATGTTTGGTGTGAATAGTGGTCCAAATTTATCTTTGCATGTGGGTATCTAATTATTCCCAGCACTATTTGTTGAATGTTTGTTTTAAAAAGCCAAATAAACTCCTGGTCCAACTGATTGATGCTATCACATAGTTGCATTCAAAAAAGTCAATCTTGCACAAAAAAGCCTAGTTATCTACTCATCCCTGGCCAAATGTGAGGCCCAGTGCACAGTGGAGACCCAAGAAAGTCTAGAACAAAGTAAAACCCAGAATTACAGAAAAGTCACATTTAAAGAATCAAAGGAATGTATAAGGACAATAACTTTTCAAATAGGAAATACCAATAAAGATTTAGAAATTATAAAAGAGAACCAAATAGAAATTCTGCAGTTGAAAGTATAATAATTGAAATGAAAAATTTACAAGAGGGGCTTCATATAAGATCTGAGCTCGCCAAAAAAAAAAAAAAAAAAAGAAAAAAAATCAGACAATTTAAAGATAAGCAGAAATTTTCTACTCTGAAGAACACAAAGGAAAAAGAATAAAGAGGAAGGACAGACCTTAGAAGCCTGTGGAATACCATCAAGCATGTCAACATATGTGTGATGGTGCTTCAAAGGAAAGAAAGGAAAGAGACAGATAAAAATACTTGAAGAAATATTTTTATATTTGATTTAAAATGTTAATTTACACACCCAAAAGCATAATGAACTCCATGTAAGATAAACAAAAAGATCACACCTAGATAAATCATAGTCAAGTTGTTAAAAGCCAAAGATAAAGAGAAAATCTTGAAGACAACAAGAGAAAAACAAGGCAGCATACAAGGAAATAATAGGATTGAAAACTGACTCCTCATTAGGAGCAATGGAGACTGACAGGTGGTAAGATGACATATACAAAGTGTGAATAAAATAAAAAACTCCAAAACCTGCCAAACAAGATATCACTATCTGCAAAATCACACTTCAAATATGAAGGTGAAACAGAGAAATTCTCCCTCTAATAAAGACTAGGATGACATGTTGCTCTCAGACCTGCCTTACTTAAAATACTAAAGAAATTCCTCTAGGCTGAAAGAAAATGACATCAGTTGGTTACTTGAAGACTTCAACTGTACTATCAACCAATTCTACCTAACTGACATTTATAAAACACTATAAGCAATAATAGCAGAATATACATTCTTTTCATGTGTACATGATACAGTCTCAATAAATTTAAAATGGTTGAAATATAAAGTATGTTCTTTAATAATTTTGATAGAATTTTAAAAAGTAGAAGCCATATAAAATGTGTTTTTAGACCATAATGGAATTAAGTGAGAAATACATAACAGAAAAATATTTGGAAAACCCCTAATATTTGGAAATTGATCAACACATTGAATAATCCATGGATCAAAGAGGAAGTCTCAAAGAAACTACAAAAATTTTGAACTAAATGAAAATACAGCTTGTCAAAGTTTCTGAAATGCAGTTAAAACACTGATTAGAGGACAATTTATAGCATTGAATGTCTATATATGAAAAGAAAAAATATATGAAATCAATAAACTAAACTTGTACCTTAAAAATCCAAGAAAAGAATAGTAAACTAAACTCAAAAGTAGTGGAAGGAAACACAGATAAATTCTATAAGGTAAGCCTGGAAAATTAGTTTGGACTTAGATTAATAGATAAATGCAAACTTTGCTTTGAAAAAGTGCAAAATTCTTCATTCTGTTCTTTCCTATCTATTTTCTGGGAGTGCTAGTTGGCTATAAAATATCTTCATCCAGGCAGTCATTCTTACCGCTGAAAAACAGTACTATCTATTGAAATTACTACTTTAACAGAGAGATAATTGGACTGACTTAAGATTTGTTGAATTAGTAATGCTACGGGAAGAGCAGGATCCTGATTTTGCACTCCTGGAGAAGGAAATATAATCCTAGCACACTACTTGGCTATTCCACGAAAAAAATTTACATTAATATAATAAGGTAAATACTGTTCATTTTTTAAACCTTAGAATATATAGCCAAAGCACTATTAAAAGAAAAACTTTAGACAAATTAAATTTAACAGAGTTTAATGGAACAAAGAATTATTTATGAATTGGGCAGTCCCTGGACCAGAATAAGTTTGGAGACTCTGCTGCTGCCTCATGGTGAGAGAGGATTTATGGACAGAAAAAGAAAAGTGACAGACAAAAAATAAAAGTGAGGTACAGAAACATCCATATGGGTTACAGCTCAGCATTTGCATTATTTGAACACAGTTTGAACAGTGGGATACCTTTGATTGGTCAAAGCTCTGTGACTGGTATAAGAGTAGGTTACAATCTGTTCACACACCCAGGTTACAGTTCACTAGGAGAAATCTTCATATACACACTCAAAATATGAAAGGAGGCAACTTTAGGCTAAACTTAATTTAACAGCACATAAAACATAGTTACAGTTACAGATTAAAATGTACATACTATCAATTTGATAATGTAGAAGAAGATGGGAGATCATAAATGGGACAGATGTAGAAGAGCTGGTAATGTACT
Source organism: Avahi laniger (assembly GCA_963575035.1). NCBI lineage: Eukaryota > Metazoa > Chordata > Mammalia > Primates > Indriidae > Avahi > Avahi laniger. The sequence goes on along the minus strand of CAUYSK010089860.1, from coordinate 33,528 downwards.
CACATTATAGCATGGAGAATGAATAAATAATATCAGAATTTGTAGAACAAGAAGTATATTACATAAAGGTACAAATGGGATTATTAAAAAACTAAACAAAAAAATGAGCATCTATCAAAATAAGGTGGGTGGAGACACAGGGGATAAAATTCTCCCATTTTATATTGGAGAGTTATTTTTTAAATTAAGAAGTCATAGTGTTTGCATTTTATTTAAAATTATGGAGGTAACCTAAGCACAAAAAACAGGAGTGGTTAAGTTCGATTTGGACAAAAGTAGTTATCTTATATGCATGGACCTATTGTTTAATTTGATTTTTACCATGTGTAGCCTGTATCATTTTAATTAAAAAACAAAGAAAACCAACAAATACAGATTCCACCAATGATTCTGACATTCACCTCCTGGGTAAGGTATGTCTCATAACTCAATAGGAGATAAATCAAATACTGTTCAACAGATATGAGTAGATTAAACTGCGTTTTATGGGTTATGCTTGTACCATAATTCCCAAAGAGCTGTGACTCTATTTCTCTCACGTTATAGCTAAAGAAATTGTAGCCCATGTCCGACACGGACCAAATCTGCAGGTGGCAGATACAGGCCAGGAGGGCAGCTCCTTAGGGCAGAGAAGTGGGCGGGGGCAGGCAGGGAGGTGAAGGGACTGCAGGAAAATGCAGGAATTTGAGGGTGTGAGGCACACACCCGTGGAGCTGCAACTCTGTTATGAGAACACCTGTCGATCATGTATATCAATCATCTGGTAACATCCCACCCCTCCCATAAGCCTTGCTCTGGACCAGGCCAACAAAAGGAAACCACCTGGAAGTCCTTCACGTCTTTCGCCACTCGTGGAGACTGACCTGTTCCTCTCTGGGACGTACTCTGGCTTTGTAGAGCTCCCTTCTTTTCTGCAATAAACGCTGTTTATCTGGAATTGCTTCCAGTCTGTGGTCACTCCGTGGCACCAGCCCTGCTTGTGAATTTTCCAAACAAGGAGCCAAAGAACCAGGACAACAGTCCGCCGAGAGGCCGGATCTAACAGTCCAAATAAGGTAATCCCAACAGTCAGACAAACACTGAGGACCATAGCACCAGTCTCCTAACCCTCTAAATTGTCCTCATGCTATGCACAAATACCCTTAAATCTCACACATTCTTGCCGTACATGTTAAGGAAAGAAACCCCGTTATTGGTGATTGTCTTGGTTTGAGCTGCCCAAAAAGCAAAGCCTGTGGCAGGTAATGAATCTGGGAGGTGAGCCCTGAACAGGAGTAAAAGAGGGAGAAGAGTACAGAAAGGTGGAGAAGCCACCAATAACGTGTGATACTGAGGTTGCCTGGTGGGAAAGGAGGGCTCAGTTTTAGCAGTTCTTCCCAGCAAGTGAACTGAATATTTTCCAGATTATCAGCCTAGAGGGCAGGAGGCTTTGTCCCAGCTGACCTCTCTGGTGGTTGAGGGTTGCTGTGGGGGCACTAACTCCCTTACCTTACGCTGTGCTTACGCACTCCTGCAACGGCAGAGAAGTCCCTGAGTCAGAAACCAGAAGAGCAGGTGGTGAATACCTGGTGGGACTCTGGGAGGGCACTGAAAAACCCAGCATGACAACCAAGGTGAGAGGGTCAGGAGGGGATGTGATGGGACCTTGGGCAACACGCGCATCTGCTAGTGTCTTAGTGAATTAAGGCTCTTACCTGGGGCTTGATTTAGCATGATATATAGCCAATTCTGCTACACCTCTATTCCAGCATGTATTTTACAAAATCAATCAGCAGACATTTAGGCTGCCTTTATATTTAAGTACTTCATTACCAAAAAAAAAAAAAAGGCATCGGTCTTATGTTTGTCCACTGGTAATTTGAAATCCTCTCAAGATATTATTTTTCTCTATATATTGTAAACTGAATTTCACTTGCATGCTTATTACTAACATACGGCTGTCCCAAAGACAAGCATAAAAATTTCACAAACCCGTATTTCTTTTTTGACACTCTACTCTTCCCACAGGCTATGTTAGTCTAGTAATAAAGCAAATAGTGCTTTACTAAATGTCATTCATGCGGATTACAGAGTTATCCACTAAGTGGCCTTTGACATGCAATTCTCATACCTTTTATATTCTTTGCATGGAATGTCATGCACACACACATCACATATTTTATGGGATAATTTAACATGCTCACTTACGTAGATGCTTATATGGAAGGCAAGCCTTTCTGAAAAAAGACCACAAAGATATATTATACCCTCATGTAATGCCACATTTTTTAATCTTTTAGAAATTTTCCATAAAGTTTGGAAGTGAATATGCACTTCTTTGTTACACGTTAATTCCTTTTAAAGATAGTATCACTTTGATGAACATTTCCATATTAAAAGAAGTCCATTTCATGCACTAGGGGCAGGAGTGAGGCTATAATTACTGGGCTTTAGCAATGTAATTAACAACGAATGCAAGCGTGCTCTCCCGCATGTGGGAGGGCGCTGTTGCTGCTGGCTGTCAGTCATCGCTGGCTTTGCACGTTTTCTTTTCTCCCTTCCTCGTAGTGCTGACGCACAGCCACACTTATCTAAACTCAGCTTCCTTCCTGTGACCAATGGCAAAGCCATTGTCAGATGAGTTGAACCCGAAGCTCCTTTCCAGCTCTGCCACCCTACCCTTCTTCCATTTTAGATTTATGCAGAAGTTGGCTAGAGTTAGAGGCATAATCTATTCTTGCTGAATAGAGAAAAATGAGTAGCTGCACAGTAACTGCATTCACTGCCTTGCAAGCATCTATACCAACAACACAGAATATCACAGTAAAAGTTTTCAGTGGCTTTCCTGATTAAAATAACTTACTGTGTACAAAAGAGGAAAAATACAAAGCTTATTAACAGATGATTTGCTCTGCCATAAATTCACCAAGACTCTTTATGCAATATGATTTGGGCAAATATAAATTTCAAGTAGAGCAATAACATATGCCCAATTATCCTGCTTAACTGTATTATTTCCTCTAGTTTTGACTATAAACTTTTAGTTATTTTCGTTAGTTCTATATTTTAAATTTTTCATTTATATTTTCTTTTGCTGCATGTAGTATAATTTTAAGATGCCACAGATCATTTATGGACTGATTTGAAAATTAAAAAATAGAAAGAAAGGAAAAGAAGGAGGCAGAAAAGAAGGAAAGAGAGAGAGAAAGAAAGAAGAAAGAAAGAAAGAAAGAAAGAAAGAAAGAAAGAAAGAAAGAAAGAAAGAAAGAAAGAAAGAGAAAGAAAGGAGAAAGGGAAGGAAGGAAAACAAAGGAAGGAGGGCGGGAAGGAAGGAGAAAGAAAGGACACTCATTACCAATGCTTCTGCAAATTGCCCCAGTGATTAGAGGAAATTACTGCTTCCTATTAATGTCAGGGAAGATAAAGATAATCAAAGGAAGAAATGGATAAAAACCAAGGACAGATTTTAGAACTATGAAAAAGAATTCTTAACTCCTGTCCCGTAGACAGAAATTGTGGGTTCTTTCTAAAGAGAATATCCTTGATAAAGAAATTACACTTTAACAGAACATCGTTTCTCTGTAATGTCCATGAAAATCAGATTGGCATATATTACCAAAACTGACTTCAAAAATGACGGTCACTTTTAAATTCAGTTTTTAGAAAGGGGACAAAGAGGAAGATAAGAAATAGACCGGCGAAGACTCTTCTTTTTCCTGGGAAATGGCCCCAAGGGAACTATGATCTCCCTGACAACTCAGGAAGGTTTCGTGTAACCCCTGTGTTTTGGAAGACCGTCTGCTATTTCAGGGAACACACTCCCCCACCATGCTCAGAAATCTCCCTCCCGGACACTGGCAGCCACAGCTGCTCGAAGCATGATGAGCACGCACCGGCCCCGCCCCCACCGCGTCACCGCCCGGACTGCGCGGGGGCAATTACAGGCGTCCGCACAGCTGCACACCCTTTAAAAACTGCTTTCCGATCTGCTGCCAGTGTCTGGAAATGCAATGGGAGCACGTGCTGCCCTCTTAGTTAATTCATAGTGATCTGCCCGAACTAAAGAAAATTTCAGAAAAGCCCCTGTTCTTCAGTAATAAATTAACAGTCTCTACTTTGGCCTGAAGGGTCTTTGATTCATGTCATATTACACTTACAAAGCACTGATGACAGTGGACACATTCAGTTTTTCTAAGCAGTGTTGGGGCTGGGGAACAGGAAATGGCTACTAAGATTAATAAAAGGAGAAGATCAATTGTCCGCCTGAATATTGACAGCTGGGAAACTAGTCATCCTTGACCTCAGATATGAGGCATTTTTTTACTTAGGGGTAAAAGCACTAGCTGATAAAATAGTGGTTGGCAGAGTACAATTAAAAAAAAAGTAACGTCATTTACTTTTTGAAAATAATTTAAGGCAATACAACAAAATAAAGATAGTCTTTTCAACACATGGTGCTGGAAGACTGGACATTCACATGCAAAAAATAAAATAAAATAAAATCACAACCTTCACAAAAATTAAACTCAAAATGGATCATACTCTTGAATGTAAAATGCAAAACTGTAAAACTCCTAGACGATAACATAGGAGAAAATCTAGATGACCTTGGGTTTGACCATGGCTTTTTGGATATAACACCAAAGGCAGGGTCCATGAAAGAAAAAATTGATAAACTGAATTTTAAAATTAAAATTTATTTGAAAATTAAAAAATAGAAAGAAAGGAAAAGAAGGAGGCAAAAAAGACGGAAAGAGGGAGGAAGCCAGGCACAGTGGCTCATGCCTGTAATCCCAGCACTTTGAGAGGCCAAGGTGGGAGGATTGCTTGAGGCCAGGAGTTTGAGGTCAGCCTGGGCAACATAGACCCCTGTATTTACAAAAAAAAAAATTAGAAAAATAGCTGGGTGTGGTGACACATGCCTGTAGTCCTAGCTACTCAGGAGTCTGAGGCAGGAGGATTTCTTGAGTCCAGGAGTTCGAGACTGCAGTGACCCGTTAATATTATCAGACCACTGCACTGCAGCCTGGATAACAGAGGGAGAGCCTGTCTCAAAACAAATAAAGTTTTAACGGGAGGGTGGGAGGAGGACGAAGGATGAGAAATTACTTAATGGGTACAATGCACACTACTCAGGTGATTGGTACAAGAAAAGCTTAGACTTCACCTCTACACAACATATCCATGTAACAAATACACCATTTTGCTGGGAGATGTTAATAACGGGGGAGGCTATGCATGTGTCGGGGCAGGAGGTATATGGGAAATCTCTGTAGCTTCCTCTAAACTTTGCTGCGAACCTAAAACTGCTCTGAAGTATAAAGTCTAGTTAAAAATTTATGATTTGTTGCTTCAAATCTCCTTTAGTTTTCAAATAACTATGATTATAACTTTTTGTAAGCTAAATATTTTTACTTTTACCCCTCACACTATCTTATATTTAGTATATTTGGAGATATTAGGTAATATAACAAAAATAATAAAAAATTATAAGGGCCAGGTACAGTGGCTAATGCCTGTAACCCCAACACTTTGGGAGGCCGAGGTAGGAGGATCACTTGAGGCCAGGAGTTCGAGACCAGCCTGAGTAACACACCAAGACCCCATCTCTACAAAAAACAGAAAACTCAGCCAGACCTGTGGTGCACAACTTTAGTCCCAGCTACTCCGGAGACTGAGGCAGGAGAATCTCTTGAGCCCAGAAGTATGAGGCTGTTGAGGGTTATGATGATGCCACTGCACACTAGCCAGGGCAACAATGTGAGACCCTGTCTCAAAATGTATATATATATGATAATTAAGTCTAGGTAATTTTCTTGATAATACTTGCCATCATTTCATTTCTGTCAAAATATTCCAGCACCAGAATCTTCAGCAAATTTTCATTGGAACTATTACAGTGAACCCACACGATATGTCGTGGGTTCTAAATTGGGGTTGTTCTCATATTAAAGGACCATTCGTGAACCACACAGTCACGACACGCCTGGCAGAGGGCCCGTGACTGCCATATGCTGGATGCTCCCAGCATCATCCTTCTGTCTGTTAACAGTGAGTGGCTCATGATAAGCTTTATGAAAAGTTAAGTACTCAGAAAAGGAAGGATGAGGCCAAACCCATGCACAGCTTTTTATTTTTATCTTTTTAAACTCAACTTTGAGATATAATTCATATAAAACAAAATGCACCCTTGAATATTGTACAGTTTGATCAAATTTGACACTCAAATAAAATCTACCACAATCTTAAAATATAACAATCCCCACCCTCCCAAAAGTTTCCTTTTGCCTCGTCGCACATAATCCTGCTTAATCCCCTAAACCCTAGCACCTGGTCCCAGGCAACCACTGATCTGCTTTTTGTCACTATAGTCTATTTCTTGTTTTCTAGAATTTCACTTAAATGGAAACATACAGTATATCTTCTTTTGTGTCTGGCTTCTTTTATTCAGTGTAATGTTCTTGAGATTCATCCATGTTGTTTCTTATGCCATTTGTTTTTTGGGTTTTTTTTAATTGCAGGGTAGTATTCTATTGAATGGACATACTACATTACATTTATCCACTCACGTGCTGATGGATAGTTGGATTGTTTCCTGTTTTTTGCTGTTATGAAAAAGCCACTACGAACATTTCTCTTGGATAAATTCCTAGGAGTGGAAATGTTGGGTATTATGTCATTTTTTTTTTATTTTTTAAATAACAAACCGGCTGTTTTCCAAAGTGTACCACCAGCAGTGTATGACAGTTCTAGTTACTATACGATGTCTCCAACATTTAGTTTTGTCAATTTTTAAAATTTTAGGCATTCTAGTGAATTCATAATAGTGGTTTTAATTTCAATTTCTTTGATGACAAATAATGTTGAACATCAATTTGTGTGCTTATTAGACATTCTTACATCTTCTTTTGTGAATTATATGTTCAAATCCTCTGCGCATTTTTAAATTGATTGTTAATCTTCTTATGATCTATTATAATAGTTTTTAGAAATATATTCTGGATACCAGTTCTTCATCAAATATATATTTTGAGAATATATGCTCCCATTCTATGGCTTATATATATATTTCTTTTTTTTTTTTTTTTTTTGAAACAGAGTCTCACTTTGTTGCCCTGGCTAGAGTGAGTGCCATGGCATCAGCCTAGCTCACAGCAACCTCAGGCTCCTGGGCTCAAGTGATCCTTCTGCCTCAGCCTCTCGAGTAGCTGGGACTACAGGCATGCTCCACCATGCCTGGCTAATTTTTTCTATATACTTTTAGCTGTCCAATTAATTTCTTTCTATTTTTGGTAGAGACGGGGTCTCGCTCTTGCTTAGGCTGGTCTCGAACTCCTGAGCTCAAACAATCCGCCCGCCTCGGCCTCCCAGGGTGCTAGGATTACAGGCGTGAGCCACCGCACCTGGCCTGTTTTGTTTTTTTTTAAATAACTAAACACCTGCTGGGTGCGGTGGCTCACGCCTGTATTCCCAGCACTTTGGGAAGCCAAGGCAGGAGGATCACTTGAGACCAGGAGTTCAAGGCCAGCCTGGGCAACATAGTGAGACCCTGTCTGTACAAAAAGTAAAATGAAATTAGCTAGGCATGGTGGCAAGTGCCTGTAGTCCCTGCTGCTTGGGAGGCTGAGGCAGGAGGATCACTTGAGCCCAGGAGTTCAAGGTTCCAGTGAGCTATAATGATGCTGCTGCAGTAGAGCCCAGGCAACAGAGTGAGATCCTGTCTCAGAAAAGAAAACAAAACAAATATGGATTTGTCTGATATTTTTCTCATGGGTAGATTAGAGTTATGGATTTTTAAAAAGAACGCCTCAGAGATGAATTGCCTTTCTCATCACATCATATGAGGGGGTACATGAGATCTGCATGACGTCACTAGTGATGGTAACCTTGGTGGTGTATTTGTCAGCTGTCTCTGCTATGAAGTTACTCATTTTCCCTTTTTATACTCTATTCCTTGGAGGAAAGTCACTAAGTCTAGCCCACTCTAAAGAGGAGGGGGTAGTATCTACATATGTTAAAAGGAATCCTTCTACAAGAACATTTTGGATGAAGTTCTTAAGATGAAATGCATCATAGACCAGGCACCTCCTTCTGCTTGGCTCTTTGCCAGGCATCTATGTGTGATATCTGCCATTCTGACCATTCAGCCTTCCTTTTCTGTTTGTTTACCACTGGTCTTATTCCAGAAAGTTACTTCAGGTAGATTGTGGAAGTAAATGCAACCCCCAGAATAAAAATGTGACTAGATGGGGGAAATTCAGGAAAAGAGAAAATAAGATAAGACATAATATGAGGCATTGTAAAGTGTTAAAAATCAGCTCCGAACTTCTGGTAGCCAAAGAAAAGTGGGAAACATCTGCTCCAAGATTCAGAGTGGTCACAAGGTAAAGACAAACCAGTTCCTTAGGAGAAGCATATCTTTTCCTGGTATTAAGATCTGAACAAAATACCTTTTTGTGCAGCCTCTTAAAAGACAGATACTGTCTGATAATAGAGCAGGGGTCAGGAAACTATGGGCAAATCTGGCCCACCATCTACTTTTACAAATAAAGTTTTATTGGAACACAGCCATGCCCATTCATTTACATATTGTCAATGGCTGCTTTCCTAGTTTCTCCTGCGGAGTTGAGTAGTTGTGATGGAGACCATATGGCCCACAAAGCCTAAAATATTTACTAGCTGGTCCCTTACAGAAAATGTTTGCCAACTCCTGAGCTAGAGGACAACTCCTTAACCACACCCTTATCAAAATAAAACTGCAGGAGTCATGTAAATTTCTGGTAACATCCCTCAGTTTAGGCTGGTAGAGCAATTCTCAGGGTGCAGTAGACGAGAGAACTTCACTACAGAGGTCTAAAATGCAGGGCCTAAGAGCAACTCTGTTTTTTGCTCTGTCTCCTGGGTAGAGTGCAGTGGTGTCATCATCACTCACCATAACCTCCAACTCCTGGGCTTAAGCGATCCTCCTGCCTCAGCCTCCTAAGTAGCTGGGACTATAGGCCCATGTCACTACTCCTGGCTAATTTTTCTATTCCTTGCTCTTGTTCAGGCTGGTCTCAAACTCCTGGCCTCAAGCGATCCTCCCGCCTCTGCCTCCCGGAATGCTGGGATTACAGGCATGAGCCACCACTCCCATCCCTAAGAGCCACTCTTATAAGGGCTGGGTCTTGACTCTCTCAGCTTATTCTAATTTAAATTTAGAGCATGTTACCTGTTCCTGAGCCTTTCTGGTTAGGGACAGATGGTGATTGGTAATTGCAAGCTGCCTCTTGCTGCATTTCTCTCTGTGTTTATGGTGCCAGCAAAGCCTATGTGGCCCTTTTTCTATAAATCATTGAGCCTTCCACAGGAGAGCAAAATGGTTCTGTCAGAACCAGGGGCAATTTCACTCCCAAGGAACATTTGGTTATATCTGGAGACATTTTTATTTGTCACAAGTTGGGGAAGGGGGATGACAGGTGAAATATTACTGGCATCTGGTGGGTGGAAGCCAGGAATGCTGCTCAACATCCCACAATGCACAGGAGAGCTCTCCACAACAAACATATCCACGTATCTGACCCCAAATGACAATAGTGCCAAGTTGGAGAAGTCTTGCTTTAGAAATCAATTTTTATATCATCTAACAAAATATCTGATAACATAAGGCCCTATTCTGGAAGTACCTAAGAACCTCAAGTTAAGAGGGACTAGGAGCCTTATACTTTTCCAGAAGTTCTCTAGAAGGCTTAGTAATTCTCTCCCAGTATTTGCCGTGAGTTGCAACCTTTGATAGATGCTGCACGGACTCCAGGTGAGCAAGTCATAGTTCTGCCTCTAGAACCCTTAAAGGAAATGAGGTAGATACAATGCCATTACATGAGGCAAAACCTGGCAGCTACCAGCAGAGGTTCACAGAGGTGTAAAGCAGAAAGAAAGATGGTTCTCCTTGGGGGCTGTGGCAGAGTGGATCGGGAAACATTTTGCTAAAAGAGCAGTGTTTGCAACGGCCCTTCAAGACTGATGGATTTTTTTTTTTTACGAATAAAAAATGAGGTAACATTTATTTCACCTATCAATTGGCAAAAATTAAAGTTGGATAATACCAGAACTGATGAGATTACGGGAAATGAACATTCTGGGGCTCTCTTGGTGGGAATGGACCAGCAAAAACAGTGGAAATAGCAGACAGCAGAAACAGACCTGAGGGGACTTCAGATGTTGGAATTATCAGACTCGACTATATTTACCATGTATAAAGAAAGACTTAAAAATATCTGTAGGGAATAGGATATATTTTTTTAAAAAGACGAATCTAGAATAGTTGAAAAAGAGCCAAATAGAAATTCCAGAAATGAAAAACATATATTAATTAAAACAAAAATGCAAAATTTAGACTTTGTAGAATATTAGAAACAGCTGAAAAGCAGATTCTGCTTCTTCCCTGGACCCAGTGATCTTCCTGCAGGTCGACGGAACAGTTCCTGGAACTCTAGGGAATGAGGGTGCCATCTCAGCCCCACACCCAGAGGTCTGGATCATAAGCCTGGATCTCTTCACATTCTTCCCAGGAAACTCTGGTCCTCCAGCCCATGGAGCCGATGAATCGGTATCACCGTTTGAGGAATGGGGGATGCTGGAAGAGGCTCTTCCCATAGAGGAATGAAAAACTGGCTTGTTTAGGGGCGTGGTTGTCCTCCTCCATGTCATTGGCCAGGTGGAGTGCCATGAAGAAATGAATTCGTTGGTATTGCCAGGAGAAGAGGCCAGCCCAGCTAAATAGGCTATGACCATAGACAGGAGATACTGATGGAAAGAGAGTAAAAGCAGTAATAGAGAGGTCCCTTGTGGAAGAGGAACAACATGGGGACAGGGGTTGCTGCTCAAAGAAGAGACCTCTGTGTTGGGTGACCATGCTCATTTGGGTGGGGTTGAGGGATGTGTCTAAAGGTCGGTTACAAATCCAAGAAGTCAGAGGAAACGAGGTCCACGATGCTCCCAGGATGGCGAGCTCTGCTGGGATCTCTGGAGGGAATGTGTTTTAGATGGCTGGTGTTAGGAGGATCTTTACTGAGCTGCAGCAAAGGGCAGTTTCAGAGAGCTGAGAGGAGAGAGGCCAGGAGTTCAGGGTGGCGACAACCAAAGAGGCAATGTCCAGAACAGGACTGTGCCAAGGGCTCAGATGCCAAAGGACCCCCAGCAGGACCATGCGTTCACTCTGCAGGAGACCACCAGGCCCCAGAAGGGAGATGTTGACAAGTCCTAAAATGGTCAGGACTGTGGGAGCATCCTGTTGGAGATACGCAGAGGGAGAGAGAAGTGGAACTGTATGTTAGAAAGCTCTGCCCTGTCCAAGGCTATGTGTTGGAGCAGAACAACCTTACTTTTTCAGATATCCTCAGATTTTTGTCCCAGGCCAGGAATTGTTTAATGACAGGATCCTCAAACATCCTGGTGAAGACCTCATGGTGCTCGGGAAGCACTGATGATACTCGCTGCTTCTTCAGTTTCATCTTGAGCCCACGCAGCAACTCCACGACCCAAATGTCCTTAGGCTAAGAGACCACCAGTCCTCCTCCAACTCCTCATCCTTGGAATCCGACGACCACTCCCTCTTCCTTTTCCAGCCAGGGGACTAAGGCAGGGGGCTGGGATCTACCCCAGGGGCTGATGGTCTTGGGCGTTGGTCACCCACCACTGCCTCCAGGGAGTAGTACCCTGAGGTGCTGTGCTGGGGGCTCTGGCCTCAGACTAAGAGTCCAGTTGATAACTGGCCATGATTTCTCCCAAGCTCTTCCTTCTCTTCCATGGAACCCAGACCCTGTTCCATCCAAAACCTTCTTCTGGGCTCTGGTCGAACCCAAGCCTGTTATCTCTTCTCCAAACTGGGGAGAAGTCTGGAGTGGAGACAAACTATGTGACGATGCTGTTGTCCACTGTGCTGCTAGGCACCCCCGGAGTCGGGTCCTTCCAATCAGGAAGGTTGGAAGCTTCTGATGTCATCAGTCTCTCCAACCTGGCAAAAGTTTGAAGGATAACACAAGTAACTGCCAGACTGATGTGCACACTTGTCTGCAGATCGGGGGTTAACGGTACCTCCTGCCACTGACCTCTGACTGTTGTCCAAAACTGTCCTCAGGGTGTCTGGATTCCTCTTTCTTTCTCTCCAGCAGATGCCATATTCTCTCCACTCTAAACTCAAAGCATATTGGGCTCTTCTCTCTCTGCACAACCTCACTTCAGTGTATATTTCAGTGGCATTAAGCACATCCACAATGCTGTGCAACCACCACCACCACCATCTATCTCCAGAACCTTGTCATCAGCCCAAACAGAAACTCTGTACCTGTTAAACACCAACTCCCCACTCCCTATCCCCAGGCCCTGGCAACTGCCATTCTACTTTCTGTCTCTATGAATTCAACTATTCTAGGGACCTCACATACCTCACATACTATGGAATCATGCAGTATTTGTCCTTTTGTGTCTGGCTTATTTCACTTAGTATAATGTCCTCAAGGTTTTATCATATTGTAGGATGTGTCTGAATTTCCTTTTTTTTTTTAAATACTGAACAATAGCCCATTGTGTGTGTGCGTGCGTGTGTGTGTGTGTGTGTGTGTGTGTGTATACACCACATTTTATTTGTCCATTCATCTATCTATTAATGTTTGGGTTGTTTCCACATCTTAGCTCTAAGTCTTTTGATCCATTGGTGGAACTTATTGACGAGAAGGACGTTTGTTATTGAGGCTGTGTCTAAAGTTTTATTTTGTATTTTTATCCCTTACATATTTCTAATCAAGCCAGACAAAGCATGACACCAGTCAAATGAATTAATCCAAGATGCAGGGACTGAGTGTCTACTTTGTCTGTAGTCCTCAACTTTCAGAGTTGAATGAGGTGTCAGAGACCATCCAAACCACCCATGAGTTCCTGCACAGCTTCCTAACAGGCCTAGGCTGTCCTAGGAGCCTCTCGCTGCTAGGAAAGGCACGGCTGCTTCCGGAAGCAGTTCTCATCACTGTGGAAGTCCAATTGTTAGGAAGCTCTGTTTACCTTGAAGCGTCTCACATTCATGATTCTTCCTGTGGTCATTGTATTTCAAGGACTGACGGAGTTTTAGCTGGTGGTTGTAGGTAAGAGAACCCCTGGGTAACAGGTCACATAGATTATACATGCAGGGTTTGATTTGGCTGGAAAGGTAACTATGGGTGAATGGTGGGCACTGCAGTGAGATCACAGGTCAGGGTAATGTTGTATAGGACCTTAGTGCCCTGAGAGTTGATTTTTAGTGTGGTAGCTCATGGGGAGACTTGAAAGATTTCAGAGTAACAGAGTGGTGGGATTGAAACTGTTGCTTAGGAAGATATGAATGGAGGTGGCTTGCAAGTAAGGTTTTCAGGGCAGAGGCTGCAATTGCAGGCCAGTGAGGAGACCGTTAGAGCCCTCCCTGATCAGAGGAAGTACAGGCATGGCTGAGAGGCGCATGTGAATCTGCAGAGGGGCAGCCACAGGGCTAGGACTGTCTTTAGATGTGAAGCGGGAGAGCTATCCGATGCCTCTGAGGCTTAACCCTGGAAGACCGTACCACTGACAGATACAGGAAAGGAGGATTGAGGTGGGAAAGGGTGCATCATGGTAGAGAGAGGATGCCCCTTGTGCTGTTCACCCATTTGTCTGCACATGTGTTCTCTCCCCTCCTCCCAGTCCCACAAGGAATGATTCGGACTCCTCTGCTCTTTCTATGGAGATTTTTTCTTTAGTGTAAATCTTGTGGTTTGAGTCTGCTGCTGAAGTGATTTCTTTGGTCCTGGGGATTTACTGTGAGCGATGGCCTCTTGTCTGCCTTGGTTTGGAGGGTGAGAATTCCCAGTTGCTCTGATAGAAGGCAGCGTACACCCCAGTGGGTATGGTCTGGACTCCTTTAGCTCTTGCATCAGGGACCAGTGGGGACTGAGAATGAGAGGAATGGAAAGAACCGTTTATGTAAGTAGCTTTAATTAATTAAAGATTTTTTTTTGATATTAGTTGTTATTGATTTACTTTTTGTAAATGCTTGTTTAATGGATAAACCAGTACAGCTTATTTACTATGTTTCCCTGTTGGTTATTCTTAGATCCAAGTATTAATTTTTAAATCTCCAACAGATGTCTGTGGAACAAACAGTCCCTCCGATATTGGATGGCACCAGTTTGGGGGTAAGCACAGGCCAATCTGTGGACAGAGGCAACAGCCAGGCCTTTGGGAACTCTCAGAACACAGGAGAACAAGGCTTCTCCTCCGCAAACTCCAGTGACAACAGGTGAGACTCAGAATGGCTGAACTCATGCTCCTGGGGAGTGAGACAATTTAACCTCAAAGGCTGCAGAGGCTGGGAGTCCAAAGCTCTGGGCCAAGTTCCGGCTCTGCCACTGATTATGTGGGACTCTGGGCAAGTCAGTCCTTGTCCACACCTATGTGATGGGGCAAATGGTCTGTGTCTTGCCTTCCTCACAGGATAGCTAAGAGGTTCCACAGAGATGTAGGGAAGTGTCAGGCACTGTGCAGGAGAACAGGGCTTCAGGAAGAGGACCCAGACCAAGTCTGTCCTGTTCACCATGGTGTCGGTGGCGTGATGCCTTGTACATGATAGCATGCAGTCAGTAAGGAGATGAATGAACAGTGAACGAATTACTAATGGAGGCTGAACATGGCTGTTCTTTTCCTATTCCTTAGTATCCGGAGGAAAAAGAACCTGCTGGTACCTCGTTTGCTTGAGCAAGTGCACCAGCTTTTCGTGCCATTGTCAATTCTGAAAAACTTCTCTTTTATTTCCTTCCCAACTGTGTTTGCTTAAGAATAATTCTGCCCAATCTGTTCTTGTTGCTTTACTGTACTCACTGAGCAGCCCTGGGCTAAATGATCTAAGAAATTTGACTTTTGTACCCCTTTCCCTGGGAACAGAAGGTTCTCTGGGACTGCTCACCTGACTGGCCTCTGTCAGGAGTCACCTTTATGTCATAAATTCTGTGCTGGTTTTACCTGTGCCTCATCCGCCGCAGCTTGTTCGTTCTGGCCAGGAGAGGTGACAATCAGTTCAGAAGCAGGAGCAGGCCTGGACTGCTCTACTCTCGTCTTCTCTCAGGCCCATATCCCCATCAAGTCTGGTTGGCTTTTTGGCTCTGGCTCCGTGGAGCAGATTGGAGAGGATGCCCAGTGCACAGGACAGGAGTGCATTTATCTGCTTCCTCGTTGCTTACAAGGGTAGAACAGCAGGTTTTCTTCTGCTTTTAGGGAAAAAGAGAAACCAGGGATGTTTAGGCCGGAAGTGAGAAGATCAAAAATAACTTGGCGGATAGAATAAGGACCAATCACTAAAAAATTACAGAGAACAGATTCCAATTCATAATAAAGAACTTACCAGGTCTAGGTACTGCTGCATGAAAAGGGGCTGTGTTGGCTGGTCATGGTGGCTCTCTCCTGTAATCCTAGCGCTCTGGGAGGCTGAGGCGAGAGGATCACTCGAGCACAGGAGTTTGAGGTTGCTGTAAGCTAGGCTGACACCACAGTACTCTAGCCTGGGTGACAGAGTGAGACTCTGTCTCAAAAAATAAATAAATAAATAAAAGTAGGGGGACTGCGTTTAGAGGAGCTGAGTTCTCTGCCATTGAAGATGTCCACACAGATACCTCCCTGGACTGGAAGGAAAATCACTGCAAGGGTCTTTAAAGGCTTTTTCTTTCTTTTTCTTTTTTAATTAAATAGTTGACTGGCTAAATTTTTCTATTTTTAGTAGAGACGGGGTCTCGCTCTTGCTCAGGCTGGTCTCGAACTCCTGACCTCGAGCAATCCTCCTGCCTCGGCCTCCCAGAGTGCTAGGATTATAGGCATGAACCACAGTGCCCGGCCTCAAGGCTTTTTCTAATCCTGAGATTCTGAAATGCTACAGTTGAGTCCTGGACCCTCCAGACAGGAAGAGGAATCAGGGCTGAGGAAAGAGAAACATTTAAAGAACTTGAGGAGCTTCCAGATAAACCCCAGAACTGGCCCAATTTGGTATGGTGGATGGCCACTCAACTGCTGAGGATTAAGCTTGTTTTAAGGGACTATCACACCATTGAGGAAGAGCTTGGGCAGCAGGCGAATGGCAAGATCTGGGCTTTGGAGTGAGGCTGACCTGGATTCAAATTCAGATCCTGACATTTCCTGGCTCTTTGACCTTCACCAGTTCCTTTAACCAATCTGAGTTTCAGAGGATTGATGTTATTCATTCTTATGTTTAGTATTGTTTACCATTTGGGGTTTCATGGGTATCAATCCTAAGCTCAGCATTATAGAGACATTAGCCTCACAACAACCCTGAAAGAGAGGAATAGCATCATCTGCATCTTTCAGGCCAAGAAAAGCTAGAGGCCCTATGGCTAGGTAATGCTGACACTGGGATTCTGTCCCCTGTGCTCTTACTGTATTACCTCATATTCTCTTGTCAAGAATAAATGAAATGGGCCAGGCGCGGTGGCTCACGCCTGTAATCCTAGCACTCTGGGAGGCTGAGGCAGGAGGATTTCTTGAGCTCAGGAGTTTGAGACCAGCCTGAGCAAGAGCGAGACCCCATCTTTACTAAAAATAGAAAGAAATTGGCCAAACAACTAAAAATAGAAAAAATTAGCTGGGCATGGTGGCATGTGCCTGTAGTCCCAGCTACCTGGGAGGCTGAGGCAGGAGGGTCGCTTGAACTCAGGAGTTTGAGGTTGCTGTGAGCTAGGCTGATGCCACAGCACTCTAGCCCAGGCAAGAGAGTGAGACTCTGTCTCAAAAAAAAAAAAGAGTAAATGAAGCTACTTGGGAGAGGCCCTTGGGGAAAAACCGGAGCAGTCCAGGGAGATTTCTTAGAAACGGTTGGGCCATTTAAAGGGGAGATACTCACTAAGGGTAAGTTCAGATATAAAACTACTTTGAATTATTTTTATTTTTTTAATGTGTACACTTTGGAAGTAGAAAACCCCCTGTGAGATATCCCCAGGATGTAGCTGTCCAGAATTCGCTTGAATGCCTTTGGTGTCAACATTGTCCTGGTTTCCTGCTCTGTAAGAAGTAGAGTGTTCCTGATATTCGTGCTCCCAACTGTGTGTGTGTCCTCTTGCTTTGCTGACCAGACGCTCTGTATCACAGCTCTCAGCAGCCAGCGGCAAGCTCCCTGACGTCATCCTCCACCCTGACGGAGATCCTGGAAGCCATGAAGCACCCCTCGTAAGTAGCTCGTCCCATATGTGAGCATAGGGTCAGGAGGCTCCCAAGGCCCCTGTCACGGCAATGCTCTGGCAGTGTGGTTTGGCGGATTCATACCTGACTCTGTTGCTCACCAGCTTTGAGACCTTGGGCAAGTGACTTGACCTCTCTGACCCTCTGTTACCTTGTTTATAAAATGAGATTTAAAAAAAAATGGTTAAGGCACAGGGTTGATGTAAGGATTAAATGAAATAATTATGCAAAGGACCTAACATAATGCCTGCAAGTACTGGTGTTCTTTAAATGTCAGTCCCTTCTCCTCCGCGTCCTCCTTTTCACCCTGTAGCACCTTCTTCTGTCCTGCCACAGTTATTTCTCTGGGTCCAGGAGTAGCATAGAGAAATTGCTTTATGGGGGTCTTTATTTCAGATATTAAATGTGTTAGTGGGAATCCCTTTTTTTCATCTTTTTTTCTGCTTGTTGCCACCGGGCACACACATTCCCTGCTCCCCGTATTGGAACCCAGGACAGGAGTCCAGCTGCTCTCTGAACAGAAGGGCCTCTCGCCATACTGCTTCATCAGTGCCGAGGTGGTGCACTGGCTGGTGAACCACGTGGAGGGGGTCCAGACGCAGGCCATGGCCATCGACATCATGCAGGTAAGGCAGCAAGGCAGGGCCTGCAGAGCTGTCTGCTCAGGCCCCCAGGGACCAGGCCCTGTCTCAGAAGCTGTCACCCTTTCCAGAAATGAGATCTGCACGTGGGATGAGAATCTGTTTTTAATAAGTTTAAGACCTGTCTGGAATTGATGAAAGAAAAAGTCTTGCTTCAAAACATACTATATCTTGACTTAAAAATCTGGTAGAATTTATTGTCTGAACTGAAATGTTCTGTATGGGATCTGTGCACTTGTAAACCTTGGAGAAATCTCTGTGAAAGATTTTCAGAGCATTCTTTCCCTCTGACCTCAAGCCCCCGATTTCCTCTGGTCAGTGTCTGCTTTATTCAAGACTCAAAGCTGGATTCAAGGCTCTGCTCCCGGCCTTCGGGCACCCTGTACTTACTCTGTCAGAGCCCTGGGCACAACAGAATGAAGAATCTGTCTGTGTATCTCATTTGTCTCCTGCCTAAACCAACTCCTGGAGTGTGGGACTACCTCTTATGGTCCATTCCAGTGCCTGGCATGTTGCTTGGTACGTGGTAGGCACTTAGTACCACACTTGCTGGATTTACTTACACTGTTCAGAACTGGAATAGTGAGGAGAGGAATGGGAAAGATTGAGTTGACTCAGCCAGTTCCCACCATCCTGTCTGTACAGAGGCCCCCACTGGAAATAAATCAATACTGTTTGCTGACCAGCTGGGTTATCATCACAGAAATGTAAAATCAGTAACTGATTTGAGTAAGCATGTGATCATCAGTACTCTCTTTGAGTGTCTTGATGTGCTGTTTTGATTAGTCTTTGCCTGGTAACTTTATATACTCTCACCTCCCTGAGAATACTATTTTCCTTATTCAAACAGTGAAATGTGGCTGGGTGTGGTGGCTCACACCTGTAATCCCAGCACTCTGGGAGGCCGAGGCAGGAGGATCACTTGAGGCCAGGAGTTTGAGAGCAGCCTGGTCAACACAGCAAGACCTCGTCACTATAAAAAATAAAAAAGTTAGCCAGGCGTGGTTGTGCCTGCCTGTAGTTCCACCTACTCAGGAGGCTGAGGTGGGAGGATCACTTAATCACAGGAGTTCAAGGTTACAATGAGCTATGATTATTCCACTGCACTCCAGCCTGGGCAACAAAGCAAGACCCTGTCTCTAAAAACAGCAATGAAATGCTACTATAGCAGTTAAAATGAATGAGCTGGAGGTACATGTATCAACATGGATAAGTGTCAGAAGCATGATGTAGACTGAAAAACCAATTTACAAAGTGATATATAGTATTATGCTCTTTATTTAAAATTCCATAAGAATACCTCATTTTCTATCAATACATGTCTGTATGATAAAATTATTAAACATGTGCATGAGAATATTATACTAACCATTTATTTTTGGAGAGAGAAGAAGGGGAATGGGACTTGGGAGAGTCCATATGATATTTTTTAAATAAAAAGATCTTAAGTCAGTATAACAAAATGTTAAATTTATTAAAGCAGAATAGTAGTATACCTGAATTTTCTTTATGCTTTTCTGCATGTTTGAAATATCTGACGACATAATATGAGGCTACATTTTATAATGTAACTTACACTAGGCACATGTCTAATGGAGGGGGAGAATCTCCTTAGTGCTCCTTTCACTCCATTGACTCCAGTGCATGATGGAGGGCTGCCCCCTTGAAATGTCCCTCTGCAGGAATTTCAGCGTTTCAATGTCTCTCCTAGAAAATGCTGGAAGAGCAGCTCATCACGCACGCATCTGGCGAAGCCTGGCGGAACTTCATCTATGGCTTCTATTTCTACAAGATAGTAGTGGACAAAGAGCCAGACCGAGGTCAGAGCCAAGGCGCATGCGGTTGCCCACGGGGGCGGACGTTTTTCCTGGCGACTTGCTCTTTCCCATGACAGTGCTTCTTGAGCTCCATGTGTGACTTTGTATTCCAAGTTATCAGAGCTTTCAACGTCCTTGAGCATTTGTGTTTAATTTAAGCATAGCCAGAGTGACAAAGGTTTCTCAAGCTCTACGGGATGTGCTTGGTGAGGACACTGTGGATGGAAGATAAAACCCAAAGAGGCCAAGGGACCTAGTGTGAGGAAATTCCCACGAGTCATTTTTTTGGTAGCTGTTTTTAATTATAGCACCCCAGCCCCTCACTCCCACCCCCACTCCGTGCAGGTGGTTCTGGTTATAACACGAGCAGCTCCAGTCTGTGATTAATAGCAGTTTTCACTTGCTGGATCTCCAGACTCCATTCCTTTCCCCTGGAAGACTATCAAGTCCTAGCAAGTTTTCCCAGATATATTTTAGGTATTGCTTTTTTAAAAAAATGAGAAAAAGTAATTCCCAGAGGGGAATAATTTCTAGCATGGTCAGAGCTGGCTCACATAACTCTGGAGGCACCCAGGATTCAGACCAGTGTCTCCAGTGCACCCAGAGCACGCGAGGACCTTGGCCAGAAGTGACACACATTCTGTAGGCAAATGGCTTCTCCATCTCTGGGTTTAAGCAATCATATCTGAGACGAAGCAGCTAGTGCCACTCACTGTGCTCTCTGTCTAAGGACATGTTGAAAGTGGACCTGTGTGGGTTTTTTTTTTCCCCCCGTAGCCATTAGTATGTCCATCAACACTTTTCCCCTTAAATTCTGAGTCTGACTGATAGATACCTATTTTACCTTCCAGCTGAAAAATACCAGGCTACTGTTATATACTCTCAAATGAAAGATGTGAAACTAAGGATAAAATGTTTTTTTAAATTGAAGTAAAGTTCCTATAACATAAAATTAACCACTTGAAAATGAACAGAGGCAATTAGTACATTCACCAGCCATCACCTCGATCTGGTTCCAGACCATTTCCATCACCCCAAAAAGAAACCCTATATCCATTAACAGTCGCCTCCCAGCTCCTTCTCCTCCTGCCCCCACATCCACTAATGTGCTTTCTGTCTCAAAGATTTGCCTGTTCGGGGCTTTTCATATAAATGGAATCATATGCTTTGTGGCCTTTTGTGTCTGGCTCCCTTTACTTCACGTATGTTTTCAAGGCTTATCATGTTGTGACATACATCAGTAAGAGAAAAGGCATTTGTGCTGAGGACTCCTCTCCCCTCTGCCTTTCCCAGTGGCCATGCAGCAGCCTGCCGCCTCCTGGCACACAGCAGGGGTAGACGACTTCGCCAGCTTCCAGCGTAAGTGGTTTGAGGTAGCCTTTGTGGCAGAAGAGCTCCTGCACTCCGAGATTCCTGCCTTCCTCCTGCCCTGGCTGCCTAGCCGGCCAGCCTCCTATGCAAGCAGGCACAGCTCCTTCAGCCGCAGTTTTGGAGGACGGAGTCAGGCGGCCGCGCTGTTAGGTAGATGCCTGATCTGGACAAGGTCTGGGGATGTGCTGGTGGGTGGCTGGAGGAGGGTGGCAGCCAGCCAAGGGAATGAGACCGCATGAACTGGGATTAGAGCCGCTGTGGCTGTCGGCACTGTGGGCTCCTGTGTGAACTTCCACTGGCCGAGTGGCTTCATTATTATCCCAGCCAACAGTATTTAGCACCTCTCACATCAGAGCACAATGCCACAACTGCTCGGAGAGGAAAGAAAAAATTGTGGCCACTTTTCCCAAGAGGCCCTCGGGATACAGGGGATATGAGCTGGTGCCCATTGTAGATATTTAATTCCTGCCAGAGGCCTTTCTTAGAACTATAGCATCTTAGGATCTCAGAAGATGAAGGAACCTAAAAGGTCATCCATTCCAGACATTCATGCTGGGCCGGAACCTCCCCTCCTCCCTCCCTTCCCAATGTGCTTACCACATCAAGGGTTGTAAACTGGAACTCTTCCTGTCCTTTCCACAGTTCTAAGCTCTAAGATGGGGTGAATACCTGCTTGTTGAAAGATGGTGTGACCTCTGATAGGAAACAGGGAAGTCTGCCCTGGGGGACCCCAGAGGACTGATGGGTTGAAATGTGAGTGTCTTTAGAAAATACAGGCCATGGGCAAAGCACCATGGGATTCATCTCAAGTGAAGGTTGGAGAGACCTCGAAAACCCTCTGACAGGAAGGAAGCAAACATAATGTAGACCAAACTCCAGTGAAATTCCAAATTCTGCTTCATTTGCCTATATAAATGCCCAGCTAACTGGAATTCTTATCTAGTTGGTAGATGAAAATGTTAATAGTCATTACAGTTTCCAGAGCCTCAGATTCACTTGGCCCTGGGTGTGGCTGTGACCTGCCCTTATACCTTGGCTCCAGTGTTACCTATTGTGGTATGTGAGAAGTGAAGGGGTGGAACCGTGAAAAGGGCAGCTCTTCCTCCTTTCACCCAGGCAGTTGTGACTTACCCTTCTCCCTTCTGTTGCATTTCTAACTCTCTACCTCCTTGAGGTCTCGGAAACCACATACTCCCTGTTATCCTGGGGTGCTCACTTCCAGCAGCCTAAACCACCCAGAGCACCACCAAGGGCTTGAGACCAAAGACCTTGGAGCACCTGGAATAGCGAGCAACAAGCTTGTGCATTTTATGCCACAAAGGGCCTACTAGAAACAGCAAATAAAAGGGCGGGTACTCTGATACCAGTGGGGAACAAAAGCAATACTCTAACAATGAAGGTGGAGTCGGGAAAATCTATGACAAATAGAACAAGCACAAGAACTCAGTAAGTACAGCATTGTTCATATAGCATTGGACTGCACATGGGAAGCTTCTCAAGAAACTAAGCTTGACACTATTTTCCCCACTAAATCAAGCTTATTTTTAGTAGCCACATTTTAAAATTAAGGATTTTCATCTTTGAGGAGCAAGAAGCTATGCCCAAAAGCTAGGTGCTTTCAGATATATACTAAAGAGAGTTGAAAAGTCAACCCTACCACATTCTTTGAGGTCATTTTGTGAGACAAAGATACAGTGAGTTACTTTAAATAAACATTGGATCATGTATGGTGACACTTTATTTACCTGACAGCCGAAGGAAGCAAAAAGGTTTCTGAAGAACCCAAATGAATGCCACAAATCCAAGTGTCACCTCCTTGTGGTGAAACACCCTTGGACCAGCACACACAGCCTATTTACTGAGGTCTTACCAGTTTGGTTATAGGTCCCTCAGTAATACCCCAGATTAGAGGCAGAGAATTAGGGGCACCTAATGGCAGCTGGTGTACTAACATATTTTAGCAAAATGTTTTGTAAAATAAATCTTTTAAGTTTTGGTCCTTTCAAGGTGGGAAGGTAACTATAATTCTTCCTTTTCTTGAAAGTCTTTGGTAACAGGAATTATTTTAATATGAATCTTCTCCTGCAGAGTGTACAAAACCTTAGAGCAGAGTTTCTCAACCTCAGCAGTACAGACGTTTTGAGCCAGATCATTCTTTGGTGTGGGGGGCTATTCTGTGCATTGTAGGATGTTTAGCAGCATCCCCGGTCTCTACCCCCTGGATGCCAGTAGCACGCCCCAGTGTGACATAATGTCTCCTGACATTGCCACATGTCCCCTGGAGGTTGTAAAATTGCCCCCAGTTGAGAACCACTGTCATATAAGGAAGGATTCCAATAAGGAGCCAAAATTAGAGAGCTCAGCAAAACCTGAGAGGCTTTGAAGCTCATCGGTAACTCCCTAAGGACGTGTGAGGTTGATGTGTAATGTGGGCATGTTTTCAGAGCTTGGGGGTAGAATGAATGGTCAGCGCTGGAGCTGTAGTGTTAGAAGGAAGTGATTTCTGCTCCATCCCGGCCCCTGGGCAACTCTTGTGCTTTCCGCGCTGGTGGTCGTGGTCGCTTCATCCCTACCTGATGTGGTGTGGTGCCAACAACAACATTAATGCCATGATTTCTAGAGCATGCCTGTGTCAGGCACTGTACCAAGCAGAAAATTGTCTCATTTAATTTCATCTGAGTCTTGTGATAGATACTACGATTTATGCTTTTGAGTTCAGGAGCCCATGATGCTTAGAAAGGTGAAGTATTTAATCATTTGTCCAAGGCTCTGCATCTACTAAGTGCTGGAGCTGGAGTTTACTCTCATGACTGCCTGGCCCTGAAGCCTGAGCTCTAACCATGCTGCACTTCAGCCTCAGGAAGACAAAAGTCAAAGCCTGTCAGGACTTTGTATGATATCCCAGGTCCAGGGGTGACTCCTGCCCTTAGTGTTGAAGGAAAGGACATTCTGGCCCCAGGCCCTTGCTACAGAGACGCAGCTCTCTTAGTGTGGCTTTTCTTCCCCTCTCTGCCACCCCCGCTGGTCCTTCTAGCACACTCCCTCCAGTCCCAACTCCAACAACTCTTTGACCCCACCAGGACCTACAACCGATTAACTTGCCATCTTTCTGTTCTTCTCCCACCTCACTCTGTCCCAGCACCTAGAATAGTACCAGACACATGGCTTCAATAAATATTTGTTGAATGTATGAAAAAATATGAATGAATGTTGTTTGGCAGAATTGGGGAAAATCAGATTTGGAGCATTAGGTGTGCAGTCAGCAAACCTTCTGACTCTAAGCAATTAATTGTCCAAGTGTCAGAAAGGCAGTAGTTCTGCTCTTCATCCTGTTAAAAATGCTAACAGCCTGGTAACAGACGAACTGCCCATCACCTAGGCACGTGCACGGTCCCACACAGGGAAAGGACAAGCCACATGTCATGGAGGCATGTATACAGTCCCAGCCTGTTTTTTGCACTCACTCCTTGGTTAGAGTTACTGCTTCTGGAGAATGCTTTAGGTGTTGCCACCTATGTATCATCATTTTGGTTCTAGAGGCCATCTTGAAAATTTCTATACAAACATCTTCATTTCCAAAGTTGTCATCTTCTGCAGGCTGATAGAACTCTCTCGTGAGTTTCATAGCCTTTAGCACAATGCAAGATTCAGATCGTGTCAGTTTAGCATTGGTTGTTAGTGCTTAAAGAGGAGCAGTATATAGAAAAGCAAAGGGAGAATAGGAAAGAAGTGGACTTACGTATATAGCAGGTAGTTTATTTAATAGGTGTTCTTCACCTGGCTTCTGTGTACAGGCTTTAGGGTGTCAGTGAATCTGAAACTAGGTAGAATTTTGTGTGTGCGCATGTTTTCTGGGAAAACATCCCTTTATTAACTTTTTAATAGCTCCCATGGTTGTTATAGAGGAATTTCACTCTATCAGCCTCCTTGCCCATCACCCTTCCCAAAAGAAACAAGTTTCTTTTCCTTCTAAACCCAATGTGGCCTTATTACAGCTAATTCTATCCCATAATGGCTCTCAGATGTTTGTGTTAGCAAATGAGATGTTTCTTCCCAGCATTTTTTTTTCCAGGTTAGAATATACTGTGTTATTTACTTAAGTGAGAAGAATCTATTGTCTTTAAATTAGGCTATCTGCAGTGTTTGGGCTTTTCATCATGGGGAAGAACATTCTGCCTGTATCCTTTGTGTTACCTGTCCTTTTTGTTTGTTTTGACGTGTTCCTTTTTAAACACTCTGATTCTCGATCAGAGGTGAGCAGTGGAAACCTATTTTGAAGTGCCTGGCATTGGCACATGGCCCTCTCTGGCTTCACCCATGGTGGCTCCCACTTCCCCATCCCTGTCATCCTGGATCTCTGGCATCCAGGATGCCACTGTTTCCTGAGCCGGGAAGCAGCAAGCGCTTCTGAGACTCTGGGAGAAGCGACCCCACGCCCCTTCTCACATGCATTCTTCTTTTCAGCCTTTTCTTGATGGCCCACTGGATCTTAAGTTCAGAAGGGACTGTAGAGCATCTCTGTCCAAGCCCTGATACTTGGATGTTTCCCACAGCACTCCTAGTAAGTGGGGAGCCAGCTTCTCTTTGAAAATGCCCATTGACACAGCACTCACCTGTGAGACTGCTCATTCTGTTCTTGGGCAGCTCTGGTTATTACGTAGAGTGTCGGTCCCCTTCTTAGGATTGCGTTCTTTCTCCTGACACTGATTCGCTCCCCAGAATGTTAATACCCCCTACCTATGACCTGGATGAAGGGAGCTCGGCTTTCTCCTCTGGGCTTGCTGTATCTCTCTCTCCCCAGGGTGAATAAATTGATTCTCATGGAACTCAAGTAATAATTCACTGAACTCACTGAAAGCTGCAACTCAGCTGGGCTCACACCTTTGTCAACATTATAATCCTGCTAGAAGCATCTGTTCTGTCAAATCTAACCCCTGAAGTACAATGCCAGTGGTATCTTGAGCCTGTAACCACTTGGCTAAACAGTGTACTTCCTTGGGCTTCCTCAGACCAGCCTATTCAGAACTTAACATGCCAGATGGGAGAGAAGAGATGTACGAGGTCGCTGCTGGTGTTTATTGAGTATTCTTGTTTTTGTGACATGGGCTTTTCCCCTGGGGAGAAATATATAGTGTCTAAGATTAGAGAGCAAAATTTACTGTCTTTGGTTTGGGCTGTTAAGTAAAGGGTTGTTCTGGCAGTGTCATGAATCAGGAGCATGAAGCAGAGACAGAATCTAGTTTTGATGAGAACGACCAAATTCTTTAGCCTTAAGTATCACAGACAGCCCAAGCAGTGTCTGGGGAAGTCATAGACAGGCCTTGGATTGAGCATTGGTGAGCTCATGGCTAAAATTGGGAGAAAAGAATAACAGGAACAGAAGGAAAGGAGGAGAGGTATGAGTGAGGTAGGTAGAGGAGAAGGCGAGGGAGGGAATCTTCACTCCCTTCTCTACTCCTTTGTCATCTGTGTTTCACTTGATCCTTATCCTTTCTCTGTGAAGCAGTTGGCCTGGGACATCTCAGTTTGCAGTCAAGGAACTAAACCAGGAGAGGTGAAACATGTTCTCAGAGAGACACGGCTAGTAAACGTCAGGGCTTAGATCTTCTAACTCCAAGTCAAGAACTTTTCCCATTTGCATGTTCTCGTTTTGAGAGAGTGCTAAGTGGTATACCTGGCAGCTGAATATCAGTTTGCCTAAGTGCCATCAGTAACCTGGCTTAGCTCCCCCGCCTTCCAACAGTAGCTCATTAAAATTGCTGACTCAAGAGCTGTTTATCCTTGTCAGTGATAAAAGCCACTCAGGACTTCTACCTGCAAAACCCAGAACTGAGCTGACTGCTTCAGATAAAGAAAAACCATTTAATTCACCGGGGGGTGGGGAGGTGGGGGATGGGAAATAATAGTTTATAGAAACCATAGGTCTGGCAATGCCTAGCTGGGCAGAGCACAGCCCTGACCTTTTCTTTACTTCTGAGCCCATTTCAGGTCTTTATTCTGGTCAGGAACTTGATTATCTGATACATCTCTAAAATATCCCTATCTTGGTTTGAGTAAGATTTCTGAGCAGGGGTCCCAAATATTAATAGGATGAACAAGCATGATGCTCACCCAGAGTCCTTAAGTGACACAT
The DNA here is from genome assembly GCA_963575035.1 of Avahi laniger. Classification (NCBI taxonomy): domain Eukaryota; kingdom Metazoa; phylum Chordata; class Mammalia; order Primates; family Indriidae; genus Avahi; species Avahi laniger. The sequence goes on along the minus strand of CAUYSK010089860.1, from coordinate 6,364 downwards.
CAATAATGGAACAAGGTGTTAAGCTTCATTATGAGGTTTCATTTTTTTTTTTTGAGAAAATGAAAATTATGGAACTGTTGCCTTCTCAGGTTAAAAGAGAAAGCAAGACTTCCTTCTCACTGTTGTCTGGGCTGTTTGCCCTACTGTGTCCTCTGTAGGCCACTGACGTCAAAAGATCTAGGGTTCAGCCCGGCTGAGGGTTCTGGCTCTATGATCTTCGGCAAGGCATCTCCTCTCCCCGGGCTGTCGTTTTCTCCTCTGTAAATGAAGGGGTTGGATTAGACTGGGGAGACAAACTACAGCTTAGCCTACCATTTGTTTGTTTGTTTGTTTTATAATTGACTTCATTTTTTTAGAGCAGATTGGGTTCATAGTAAAATTAAGCAAAAAATTCCCATATATCCTCTGGCCCCCAGGCTGAGGAAGGAGGATCATTTGAACCTAGGAGTTCAAGGTTACAGTGAGCTATAATTGTGCCACTGTACTTTAGCCTGAGCAATAGAGTGAGACCTTGTCTCTAAAAAATAAAAAATTTCAACATGCTAAAAAATTCAAACGGTCAAAAAGGATAAGAGCAAGGTTTCTCAGCTGTGGCACTACTGACATTTGGGGCCAGATAATTCTCTGTTGTAGGGGGGGCTGTCATGCACACTATAGGACCCAGCCTCCTCCACTACCAGCATCCCCTGCCGAAGTGGTACATTTGTTATAATCCACGAACCTACATCGACACATCATTATCACCCGAAGTCCATGGTTTACATTAGGGTTCACTCTTGGTGTTGTACATTCTGTGGATTTGGACAAATGTATGGTGACATATTAATAGTCATACAGAATAGTTTCACTGCCCTAAAAATCCATCTGTTTTTGTAAATGAAGTTTCACTGGGACACAGCTGAGCCCATACATTAGGTAATATCTATGGCTGCTTTTGCACTATAATGACAGAGTTGAATAGTTATGATAGAAGCTATATGGCCCACAAAACCTAAATTATTTACCTGGCCCTTTACAGAAAAAGTTTGTCAATCCCTGGACTCGATGATTGCCAGGAAACGTCTAAAGTCTGTGATTTTTTTAGAAGTCACTTCTACAGTTTCATATCTGGATGCTTAGTTTTTTGTTCTTCCTCCTCATCCCACTCCTCCTTTTCCCTCTCTCGGGGCTCCTCTTGCGGTGCTGACCTAGCTGCCACTGTCCCAGAGCAGAGGACTGTGACCCTGGACGTCGATGTGAACAACCGCACAGACCGGCTGGAGTGGTGCAGCTGTTATTACCACGGCAACTTCTCCCTGAATGCAGCCTTCGAGATCAAGCTGCACTGGATGGCAGTGACCGCCGCGGTACTCTTTGAGATGGTGAGAACCTTCACGCATGTGGTAGCACCTTTGGCTCACCTCGCAGAGGGGAACGGGGAATGCTCACTAGAGATTCATGTTACTTTGTTTTTTAGATCAGGCTCCTATTACCATTCAACTGGTCTATTGGAATAGCCTTTTAAAGCAATTTAAACAGGCCAGGTACCGTGGCTCACACCTGTAATCCTAGCACTTTGGGAGGCTGAGGTGGGAGGATCACTTGAGTTCAAGATGAGCCTGGGCAACATAGCAAGACCCCATCTCTACAAAAAATTTAAAAAAAAATTAGCTGGGTGTGGTGGTGCACCCCTGTAGTCCTAGCAACTTGGGAGGCTGAGGAAGGAGGATCATTTGAACCTAGGAGTTCAAGGTTACAGTGAGCTATAATTGTGCCACTGTACTTTAGCCTGAGCAATAGAGTGAGACTCTGTCTCTAAAAAATAGAAAATTGCAACATGCTAAAAAATTCAAACGGTCAAAAAGGGTAAAGAGCAAGGTTTCTCAGCTGTGGCACTACTGACATTTGGGGCCAGATAATTCTGTGTTGTAGAGGGGGCTGTCATGCACATTACAGGACATTGAGCAGCATCCCTGGCCTCTACCCACTAAATGCCAGTAGCATACCCCCGAGTTGTGGTAACCAAAAATGTCTCCAGATATAGCCACATGTCCCCAGGGAGAGGGAGTATTGCTTCCTGTTGAGAATCACTGGTCTAGAGTGAAAAGTGAGTCTCTCCCACCCTCGATCCCTGAGACTTTCATCTAAAAGCAACTACTACTCTGTCAAGTAAACTTCCGGAGAGATTCTATGCATATAATGTATACAAAACCATGTTACTTCCCCGCCCTGCCGCCCTGGCAACAGAGATGGTAGCACGGGATACAAGCTATTTACATTGCATTTTTCCTGTTACCTATATGTCTTCTGTGTCAGTACATGGAAATAAATCTGCCTTGGTTGTTTTTTATTTTTGGTTGTTATAGATTTTTTGTTTCTGTTTTGCCTCATTATTTTTAAGGGCTGCAGAATATTCTATTATTTATTTGTAGCCAATCCCCTGTTAATGAACATCACTGCTTTAAACTCAGCGATCTCAACCAGGGGTGATTTTGCTGCCCAGGAGCATTTGGCAATATCTGGAGACATTTTTGCTTGTCGCAAATGGCGGGTGGTGAGGGTGCTGCTGGCATCGAGTGGGTAGAGACCAGGGATGCTGCTCATCACCCTGCAGTGCACAGGACAGGCCCCCACAACAAAGAATTAACCAGCCCAAGGTGGCACAGTGCTAAGGGTGAGAAGCCCTGTTTTAACTGGACTCCCGGCCTGTCCTTCCTCCTCCTGGTACGTCCTGGCTCACCTCTCTGATCAGGCCGTTCACTGTTCCTGCACTAAGAAGCCACCCCTGGCCACCCCCATCCCCAGTCTCTGTGCCCACTCCTTACCATGCTGTCAGTATCTTCTAGAAGCTCTCCTTAACCATCTTTATAGTCTGCTGCTCCTTTTTATACACTCTCCAATATGGCCCAAAAGAATAGCTTCAGCTGAATCCTGCTCCCCTCCAACACCAGCCCAAGCATCTCATCGCACAGCTCAGAGCAGCTGGAAAGTTCAAAAAGAGTTGACTAAAAGCTGAGAGATGACCAAAGAGAAATCAGCACAGCCTGGGCTGGCAACTGTTTGTGTCCAGAGTTCATAGGCTCAGTCTTGTCCCTCAAGACATGGTATCCTGGGGAGGAGATTTGTCCGGGTCTCTGCCTGCCTCCGCATGGCATTAGCATCTTCAAGGACCCCTTCTTTGAGAGGATTCTCATCTGGGGAACATCTTTAAGGTCCAAATCAAAAAAGACAGCCCACTGCTTGTCCTGCTCAGCTCTTAGAGGACACTAGCTCTTCCCCAGCTGGTTGACACTGGGGATGACCACATCCTTCAGGCAAAACTAACCCTCTGACCCAAAAGGCTTAAGTGTTCACCTTACAGGCCCTACCAGATAACCATATCGCAAAACAACACGACCACAGCATTCGTAGACACACGTGTATTGTCACAGTTGGGCAGGAGGAAGTGTGTTTATTTCCTCAAAGGAATTTAGCAACTGTTTTTAAAAAGTATACTTTTCACATCTATTTATGTAAAACCCACTGAAAGCTGCTAATCCCTTTATCATTACTTTGTTAAGCTTTTCAAAACTGTAGTGTAAGTTAATTTATTATTTTAAGGCAATGTCCATATTTATTATAAATCAGATTTTATTAAGTTAACTAGTACATAAAATTAAAAGGTTGTTGACCAAGCCTTAGGGATTATTCTGGTCAGAGATCTTGGCTTGTTGTTGTTGTTATGAGTGTTCCTGGAAAAAAAGATAAGAGTGGTCTCTTTCAATTTATCTCAAGAACTAGAAAATGGCCACTGCTCCCCAGGAAAATGTTACTGTTGGGAGGGTTGTCTTTGTGCCCTAGTAACTTTTGTTCTTGGTCTTCGGGCAGCCAGCTCTTGGGAGTTTGCCAGAGAATGGCTCTCCTTCCGTTAGGTCAGCGCTTATCGCTTTTGGCCAGAGGCCACCACAGTCATCTCCTGCCCTATGTCATGTTCCTCTCAGCCAGCCTGAGTGGATTGTTTTCCTATTTGAGAGGGCTGGGGAACCTGTGGCCCCAAGGTCTCATGTGGCCCTCCAGATCCCCAAGTGCAGCCCCTCAACCGAATCCAGACTTCACAGAACAAAACCCTTTATTAATGATTTGTTCTGTAAAATTTAGATTCAGTCAAAAGGCTGCTCTCAAGGATCCAGAAGGCCACATGTGTCCCCAAGGCCGCTGACTTATTAAACTCCTGATAAAAGACAAAATTGTAAGGACTTAACCTATATCCCATGACCTTTCAACATCCCCTGGAATGGGAAGGGTTTCAGCTCTTTCCAGTCTATTCCTTCCAAAAGAAACACCAAAGTTGCAGAAGTTTGGGCTACGAAGAGGAGCTGTGTGCTTAGCTCACAGTTTCCCTGAATATTCATCAGGAGGTTAAACTGCACCTTTTCCTGTTCAGGACCGGTTTGGAGCCAGAGGACATGAATAATTAACAAGCCAATCAATATGCATGCTGCGGCTTTGGCGAGTTCACTCCTTGGGAAGTATTTTCTGTTGTCTGAAAGAACTTAGCGATGACACTCTTTTGTTTCTGCACTTTCCACCAGGTCCAAGGTTGGCATCGGAAAGCTACCTCCTGTGGCTTTTTGTTGGTCCCAGTTTTGGAGGGACCTTTCGCGCTGCCCAGTTACCTGTATGGCGACCCCCTTCGAGCTCAGCTCTTCATCCCGCTCAACATCAGCTGCTTGCTCAAGGAGGGCAGCGAGCACCTGTTTGATAGTAAGAGATACTCCCCCCAGAGGTTCCGTCTCAACGAATAAGTCCCCCTCCCCGACCAAGGACGCTGCTCAGGATTTCTAATCGCCATGGGCAAGGGAAAAGAGAGAGGCTTTTGATGAGGGGCCAAAAGGATCTGGGTTCTAATCCGGGTTCTTCACCTAGTGGCTGGGTAACCCTAGACTAATCACTTAACGTCTCTGGGCCTTGAATTCCTTATTCCTAAACTGGGAGTGTCTAGAGCTGCCTCGCCAACTCAGGAAGGCCATCATAAGGTCTTGGCGTGGAGTGGTGGGCGGGAGAGGGTGTAACGTGCTGTAAATGACGAGAGGCAATGGTGTTCTCCCACACTCCCCTTTCCCATGCTCCAGCCTAACTGGTTTGGGCTGTGGGGCTTTGAGCCTCGCAAGGGACTTGCATGTGCTGTTTCATGCAAAAAGGCTGAAATGTGGGGGGGGGGACGGTCATTGAAAGCAAAATAGGAAACAGTGTCCTTTTGTGCAAAGCTGTGGCATGCCAGTCCCTGGAACAGTGCATGTGGCTCGAGTCACACATCTTTAAGGAAGGCAGAACAGAAAAGGAGGAGGCTCACAGGAGGACAGGAGGACCCAAATCAGAGCTCTTCCCTCTGGGACAGGTTGTCACTCAGAAAGGGAGCACGCAGGGCCAACCCAGACCTGCTGCCAACCCCAGTCAACTGGAACCCTGAAGGCAGGTTTAGGACAGCACACAGCACATAGCTTTTTATCCCCAAGTGCTCACTGGGAATGAACATATAAATAGCTCCTCAAAGCTTTCAATGCGTTCACAGGTGATCTTGTTTAAAACGAGAAGCTAGCATTGATGCTGACACATCAGGAGCCCTGTGGTTTCTCAGATATGGAGATTATAAACGTGAAGGAAATAACTTTTTTTTTTTCTTTTTTTTTTTTTTGAGACAGAGTCTCACTCTGTTGCCTGGGCTGGAGTGAGTGCCGTGGAGTCAGCCTAGCTCACAGCAACCTCAAACTCCTGGGCTCAAACGATCCTCCTGCCTCAGCCTCCCGAGTAGCTGGGACTATAGGCATGCGTCACCATGCCCGGCTAATTTTTTCTATATATTTTTAGCTGTCCAATTAATCTCTTTCTAATTTTAGTAGAGACGGAGTCTCGCTCTTGCTCAGGCTGGTCTCGAACTCCTGAGCTCAAACAATCTGCCTGCCTCGGCCTCCCAGAGAGCTAGGATTACAGGCATGAGCCACCGCGCCTGGCCTAGAGCCATTCTTAATGATAGTCCCTGAAAGAAAGAGATTAAAAATAAGGTTTGGTACATGTATATCTGTAGAATAAATTTTTAGAATTGGAACTGTTAGGTCAAAAGGCAAGTGTATTTGAAATTTTCATACTGAGGTTGTACGAATTTATACTGCCCCAAGCAACGTTTGAGGGCTTGTTTTTCCATATCTTTGTAAATAAAATGGGCTTTTAAACTTTGCCAATTTTATAGGTGAAAACTAAAATAAAATTTGCAACTAACTGTGAGAAAATTCATCCTTTTATCACTGGAGAGTCTTAGGAGAAGGAGAGTTAGATTCTGCAAATGTTTGCTTGGGATTAACTCATACCGCCCAGGGGCCTGAAGAGAAAAAGGGGATAGAAGAGAGGA
>CAUYSK010089857.1:0-17079 GCA_963575035.1 Avahi laniger | reverse complement strand
GGCATGGTGGCTCATGCTTGTAGTCCCAGCTACTTGGGAGACTGAGACAGTAGGATTGCTGGAGCCCAGGAGTTTGAGGTTGCTGTGAGCTAGGCTGACGCCATGGCACTCGCCCCAGGCAAGAGAGTGAGACTCTGTCTCAAAAAAAAAAAGTGTACTGCAAAGTTATTAGCTTGATCTTTGAACCAGAACAGGTTATCTGGGGTCTAATTCATAATTTGTCAGTATATGAGGGGGAAAGGGAGTGTGAGGAGGGAAACTAGGGAGGAGGAAAGAGGAATAAAAAAAGAAAGCTTTGCAAAAAGCTACTTTAAAAAAACTTGTATACAAAACCTTTAAATATTACTAATTAACTGAAGGTATTTTAGATTGGACCAACAGTATTCACAGCATGTAGCCTTATAAAGTAAATTTTAGGAAATCTGAAAATTATTTAAGCTTTATATCTGGAGATGGAATTCTTTTAAAATGTTACCATTATCCATTTATCAGTTTTATGCTGTTATCTAATTTCCTGTTATAGAAATAAAAATAAATTTACCTGTTAGTCAACACGTAATTATGGATTTGGCTACTCTATGCCAGGTACTATAGGATCTGCTGGGAATATATTAGTGAAAAGATACTATCTTTTACTACACAGGCTTATGTTTAACCAGGGTGAGAGACAAGCACTTGCATAATTTTAATACCAGAGAGAGAAAATACATAGGAAGCATGCTTAGAATTGAGTGTTTGGTGACCTAGCCCTGAGTTCCAACTAGAAATGGTCCAGCGATAAGAGTATTCAGGGAAGGCAAATGGCAGGTGTAAGAAAAAAAATAAAGCCTGAAGATGCCACATGTTAATGAAACTGCAAGTGTTTCAGTACAATTAGAGCAGGGAGCACACCAGCTCCAGGCACTGAGCTGCAGGAGAAAAAGCAAAGGCCTCACATGACATACAAAGCAATTCTGACTACAGACCGTAGAAGACCATGGTAAGGTCTAAGCAGCAGAATGTTAAGATTTTATCAGAGTTCTATGTTAGAGAGACTGCTCTGGCTCCAGTATGAAAAATGTATGTGAGGAATAGCTCTTTCAACACAACAGATCCAAACACATGCGTTTATATTGATTCCTTCCTAAAATCCACAATAATAAATAATGCAATAAAAATAGTATGAAGCCAAAGGCATAAAGAAAACAAGCGGATTGATCATCTTTTAGGTCACAAAACAAGTCTCAGCAAATTCAAATAAATCAAAATCATACCATGTACCTTCTCAGATCACAGTGGAATAAAACTAGTAATCAATTCCAAGAGAAACACTCAAATATACATAAAGCCATGAAAATTGAACAACCTTCTGCTGAGTGATCCTCGAGTCAATGATGAAATTAAGGTAGAAATCAAAAGATTCCTCAAACAGAATGACAAAGGGGACCCGAGCTTTCAAAATCTATGGTGTTCAGAAAAAGCAGTTCAAGGGGGAAAGTTCATAGCCTTAAATGCCTACATCAAAATGACAGAAAGATCACAAATTAACAACCTAATGTCATGTCTCAAGGAACTAGAAAGAGAAGAGCAAATCAAACTGAAAGCCAGCAGAAGAAAAGAAATAATAAAGCTCAGAGCAGAACTAAAGAAAATCAAAACCAAAAAAAAAAAAAAATACAAAGGAGACAGAACAAGGAACAAAAATAGAAATTTTGAAGGATGGTTAGTCAATAGAAGAGCGTTTAAGAAGTGCAGAGGAAACTGATGTCTAAATGCCTATAAAGAGGAGTGTGAATGAGTGTCGGACTGTTACCAGCCTCCAAGTGGAGGGTTTCCCAAATTCTTGATCATTGTCAAGAAAGGAATTTCATGGTGCACCACAGAAGAGAAGCAAGTGACAGCTTTTTATTGACAGTGAAAGTACACTCTCAGGAGGGAGAGCAGGCAGCCTTGAAAGAGAGCAGCTGCACTGGGAGGAAGTGGTTTTAGATTTCTTTGTAGTTTTACTAATTGAAGGAAAGAATATTCAAGACCAAGGGGTTGCCTTTTACTAAGAATTTGGGTAGTAATTCCTAGAACTGTGATCTCACATTTCATACTTTATATGGTTGTCTCAGAACTGTCATGATGATTTCAAGGGTGGAGAAATTTTAAAAAGCAAAGCAAATGATATTGTAGTTAGCCAAAGTTCATGTAGAGATAGCCAATGAGCTGGTTGAAGCTGGTTCTTGCCTGTGATTATCAGCCCCTCTAGTTACCTTCCGCTTGAAGGTAGTTTAATTTAACACTTGCACCCAATCTGCAAACTCCTGCACCCAGTCTCAGCCTTCATAGTCTCCTACTATAACAAGCCCAATTCACACAGAGAATCCTAGACCCAAGAAATAGAGACTCCAAATGTCTGAGATGGTAGGGAAATGGTGTGGTGTACAAAAGGAGGATTAATTGATAGCCTTTATGAAGAGCCATGAGACCCCAGTTCTCCTCACCAGCTCACACAATTAGGCAACTCTGTTCCCAACCTGGAAGAAAGCCAGATCTTTATTCTATGAAGAAATGGAAGTGGTAAAGCTCCAAAATCAGCAGCACAAGATTTTGGAAAGGGCAGGCATGAGATGCCATTCATAAAATAGGGGGATTCAGTGAAATTCTGCATCCTGAATGGTGAGAACTCTTGTTTGAGTCACAGAATACTAGGAAACAGACTTTTCCCTGAAGAAATTAACTAGCCTAGAGAAAAGAAATTCAGGAATTGGCACTTAAGATCTTCCAGTGAATTGCTCAAGTCCCTCTTAGTAATCCTACTGTAAAGGTAACTAAATGGTAAGCATCTCTCCCCACAACACACACATTACACACACACACACACATATACACACACGCATGCAAGACACATATGATGAACAGCTTTCACCAAGTTTTTATTGCCTCAACCTTAAGCATGACAGACAAGAAAACTAGATATCCAGATATAGTAAAAAAGGCTCCAACATGAAAGGCAGAAGAGCAGAAACAGAAGAAGAAGGAGGAGGAGGAGAAGAAGAAAAAAAAAAGAACTAAAGGAAATAATGGAAGAAGCATAAAAGTACTCAAAATAGTATTCTAACATTTGTATGCTCATAAAAATAAAAGATGTTAGATCCATGAAATAAGAATAGGAGATTATAAAAGTGGAACCATATGAAAACATAAGAAAAAAAGTTTGGAAAATATATAATAAAATATTTGAAAGATAAGCTGTAAAACTCTCCCAAGTACAAAAACAGAGAAAAATAGATGGGAAAAAAGGAAAAGATAAGAAGGTGAGGGGACAAATCTGAGAGGTCCTACATTTCAATTCCATGAGTACCACAGAAGACAGAACAATGTTAATTAAATATGTAATATAATATAGTTTGGATATTTGTCTCCTCCAAATCTCATATTGAAATTTCATCCCCAGTATTGGAGATGGTACCTGGTGCGAGGGGTTCGGGTCATGGGGGGCAGATCCCTCATGAATTGCTTTGTGCCCTCCCAGTGGTAATGAGTGAGTTCTCTCTATTAGTCCGCACAAGAGCTGGCTGTTTAAGGGAGCCCGGTACCTCCTCCTTCTCTTTCTTGCTCTTTCTCTTGCTCCTTCTCTGGTCCAGTGACCAACACCCTTTCTGATAAAAACTCTCAGCAAATTAGAAACAGAAGAGAATTTACTCAATCTGATAAAGGACAACTATGAAAAACATACAGCTAACATAAGTTATGATGAAAGGCTAAAATCTTCCTCTTTAAAATTAGAAACAAGGTAAGAAAAACTGCTTTCCTTAGTTCTATGCAACATTATACTGGAAGTTGTAGTCAATGTAATAAGGCATGTAACAAAAATAAAGGATATTCAGATTAGAAAGGAATAATTTAAACTTTTTGTTTGAAAATGATGTGACTATCTATGTATAAAATCCTGTGGGACCTATAAAATGCTACTAGAATGAATAAACAAATATAACATGGCTGTAGGATGAAAGATCAAAAATTTAAAAAATCAATTGTATTTCTACATACTAAAATAGATTTCTAATTAGAAATTAAAATTTTTAAAATATCATTTATAAAACATCAAAAATATAAAATACTTAAAAATAAATATAACGACAGATACATAAGACCATTACATGGAAAACTACAAAACAATGCTGAAAGATGCTAAAGAAGACCTCAGATAAATAAAGAAATAAATTATACTCATGGATCAGGAGACTCACTACTGGTACTACAGAGATCTCTGAAAATTGATCTATAGATTCAATGCAATTCCAATCAAAATTCCAGCATGTATTTGTCGTAGAAATTGACAAATTGACTTTAAGATTCATATGGAAATGTAAATGACTTAGCATAACCAAGCAACTTTAAAAAGCTGAACAAATCTGGAGGACTTACACTACCAGACCTCAAGACTTATTATAAGCCTGCAGTAATAAAGACAGTGTGGTATTGGCATACATACAGAATAAAACAGAGAGTTTAGAAAACCGCAGATAAGAAAAACTGATTTTCAACAAAGATGCAAAGGAAATTTGGTGGAGAAATGATAGTCTTTTCAACAAATGGCTCTGGAAAAATCAGATATCTATATGCAAAACAATGTACTTCAATGCATACTTTTCACCATATACAAAAAAAAACTCAAAGTGGACTATCAACTTCAATGTAACACCTAAACCATAAATCTTCTAGAAGACATGAGAAAATTTTTGTGAACTTTTGTTAGGCAAAGTGTTCTTATATATTAATACTATACCAAATCACAATTCATTAAACTACACACACACACACACACACACACACACACACACACATACACATTCTACCTCATCAAAAATAAGAACTTCTGCTCTTCCAGAGAAACTACCAGTAGAATGAGATAATCCACTGACTCAGAAAAAAATATTTCCAGACTAAATATCTGTTTTAACAATTGTATCTAGGATATATTAAAAAGATGTTAACATTCAATAAGAAAACAAAATAAAAAGTGGACAAAACATCTAAAGAGACATGTTCACCAAAGAACATGTATAAATGACAAATCAGTACATGAAAGGATGTTCAACATCATCCATCATTAAGGAAAATGCAATCTAAAACCACAGTGTATTAACACTACACACCTATTATAATGTACAAAATTAAAATGACTTCTCATACCAAGTGTTGGTGAGAATGTGAAGCTGTCAAAATTCTAATTGATTGCTGAGAAACAGTTTTGCAGTTTCATGAAAAGCTAAACATAAACCTACATATGATCTGGTTATTCCTCTCTTAGGTATTTACCCAAGAAAGCTAAAAGCAAATATTTATACAAATACTTGTACGCGAATGTTCATCTAGCAGTTTTTTTTTTTTTTTTTTGTAATAGCAAAACACCATAAACAACCCAAATGTTCATCAACAGGTGAATGGATAAACAAAACTGTGGCATAGCCATACAATAGAATATTGCTCCACAATAGAAAAATGAACTACTGGTATATGCAACAACCTCAATGTAATTATAACTGTGAAAGAATCCAGACCAAAAAGAATAATGTATGATGATTCCATTTGTACAAAATTCTAGAAAATGCAAACGAATCTATAGTGACAGAAAGCACACGATGAAATAGAAGTGTAGGGAAGGATTGTAAAGAATCTCCAGGAAACTTTTGTGGATAATGGATATGTTTACTTTCTTTGTTATGGTGATGGTTCATAGCTATATATATATGTCATAACTTATCAAATTATACCCTTTAAAGAGGTACATTTTATTGTATGTCAACTTACCTGGAAAAATTTAAAAACTTAAAAGTAGAAAAAGAAAATTGAATAGAAAAAAATTTATCTTGGGAAGGATAATTCTCAAAATGGGGAGAACACGAAGCTGTGGCAATATCCGACCTAAAGATAAGATCATCCTGTTCTAAGGATTTGGTAGATGGAATGGAGAGAAGCAGACAGATTTTAAAACATATTTATCAAAGTTGAGTGGTCAGGACTCGATGTTTGATTGGTGGGGTGATGTTGTGAAAACATCAGTAAAGGTGATTCCGGGTTTGGGGCCTGGATTACTGATTGGCTGGAACACTGGTGAGGATCAGACTTGGTAGGATAACTTATGAATTTAGTTTTTAATATATTGAAATTGAAATTGAAACATAGAAATGTCATAATGTAGTTGTGTAATGTGTCCGAAATTCAGAAGGGGGAGGTAGAGTTGTAATCCTCAGCAAATGGATGATAATTGAAGCAGATATTAATTGATTACATCACCTAAAAATAAGTTAAGATTTAAAGGCTGAGCCCTAAATCCTGAGAAATATTAATAAACATGTTTGGAAATAACAGGGGAACTCACAACACAGATAAATAGAAATATATTGTGACAATCCAACTCTCAAAACATACACCTGGAAATTGTGATTCGTGGGGGTCAGAGAACTTTTACACCACCCAAAACATCCAAGTCAACCCCAGGCCACTGTGAGTGGCAGACATTCTGCTCTGGTATTAGCGGGTAACGCTGTATGATGGACATTCAGGTGTGCAGACAATTCAACCCCTGCCCCATAATATCTGCACTTAGAGTAACTCTGCAGTAAATGGCTCTTGCTTGAGACTTTACACTAATTATGGCAGTTACAATCATGTGGTTTAGAAAGAAAATTGGCAGAATTCCACGTAACATTTTTAGCCCCATAAATTTGAAACGAGATAATTTTTTAACCGCATTGCTGCTAATTTTTAATCTCCCCACATCTGGTATAATATTCCAATGTTACCTTTAAGTAACATACTTGAAGTTATTAATGCCAGCTTTACTTGAACCAAAATGACTTGAGATTGTTGTTCATGTTTCTTGAAAATGGAAGAAAAAAATTAATGTCAGGTGACAGACATACAAATGTGCTATTATGTTTTCATAAAAGATAGTACCATGAATTATATTATAAATATTGAGCAGGCAAGCTATAATTTTAGTCTTCCATATAAAGTTAAATATAAAATCATAAATAAAATGCAAATAAATTATTAACAATCCATTATGCATTAACTAAGCACAAATGCATCCATTAAAGCTCATACATTTTACTCCTAAAAAAATCCTAATCAGATCCATTAACCCCTATTTTAGAAATTTCTAAAAAGCTTGGCTAACTGGTTTCTTTCCCAAAAGCAAATTAGAAGTAACAAGCTTGATGCAGACAGGATCTCATTTTGAGACAAGCACATTAATGGCAACAAATTGTGATGACAGATAAAAAGGAATGTGAAGAAAAAGATGCAAAAAAAAGCTTTAGAAAGCAGAAATCAGAAGTCCCAAAGGAGACTGATTCATGGCCATCTAGTGTAGGTAAGCAACTTGCTTTATTTCATTAGCCTCTGATGACTAACAAGCATAATATAATAGTCACCAAAAAGATTAAATAGAGTAATATTATGTAACATTCATTTTAAAAATCTTAATAAAGTTAAAATTGGTTAATAGTTTCAGAAAAGTGTGTTTCTATTGTTTATACGTTTTGCTTATGCAACATAGTTCATTTTGTAGTGAATGTTCTCCTTTAAAATAAAATCCATTCATGAGAAATAAGAAAACAATCTCTGCAAAGACCATTTATGACTTCAGTGATGAAGTACTTGTTAATTGACCCTCAGTTTATCTCTTTGTGTTATTTAGGACTCTTAAATTTCTATCTAGTATCACAGTTTTTTGTGTAGAATTGTCCTGGCCCCTGTTAGATTATTAGCTACTTGAAGATAGAGAGTAAATATCAGATACCTGAATTCATCTTTGTATCATGTACTCTCCTCCCTCACTCTAGAGGACTTAATGTGTAGAAAGTTGTCAACAAATGAAGAATAATAACTTACAATACACACACCTACATATTTTATTCTTTTAGTGATAAATAATAGAATCAAAACTTACATTTGGATAACACTATAAAAGATTAAATTCACATTAAAAATCATTGAATAGGATTTGATCTCAAAAAATAAAGACAAAAAAGTCACTTTAAATGAGTGAATGAATGAAAGTATGAATTACTAAATATCCTTAAAAAACTACAGTGTTGGAAGCTAATGTTGCCTATTAATAAATAACCAAAATGCATAGGTTGAAATTATTTGTTATCATGATATCAATACGTCATAGTAACTTTACATTAGGTAGACAGCAATTTGCATTTTATGTTGATAAAAGGCTTAAAATTAAAACATTTAAAATGTCCCCTTACTTATTGTTCTTACATTTCTAATTAATGGGGTCTAAAATAAGAGGTTTTACCTTATATATGTTCAATAACAATGGGTCTTAGTTTTCTAAAGCAATTTCTGTTTATTATTATATACCTTATTTTCAAGACAATTTGTTAAATGGGATTTAATTTTTACTATTTAAAGGACACATATTAATGTATTTACAACTCCAATCATATAACATCATTTTTATTTTGAAAATTATTTCCACTCTCTCTATATAATATTCATGCTCAATCCCACGATATTTAACAAGGCCTAAGATTTATTCAGGAATAAATCAGAGGTCAAGCATCATTATTTTCATTAAAATAGTCAAAAGTTTTCTGATTAATTATCAAGCATCTGTCTTTTTTTATATTTCTGGTAAAACACTATAAAGAGGTAGAGAGTAGATTTCAGTTAGTAAGATAATGTCATATGATCATAGTCTGTGGATTTGATATCTAGGTGTAGATTTTGGGTAATAGAGAATGAGGTGATCTCTGAAAAACAACAGACAAATCATCAGCATTCAGTGACACCAGAAGATTAGAGGTTTCCCATGTATAACAGAAAGTTCTTTCGTATCTGAAGCAAGGACAACTGGTAAACATAGTAAGCATTCTAGTGTAACTTGTGAAGGAAAGAAGATAGCAAAATTCAGAAGGCTGAGTCAATTTGATAAGCAAATAGTCAATTACCTGCTAATATTCTTTTGCTTGTTAAATCCATTAAGCTCTTTTAATAATACAAGAATGGAGGTGATCCTGTTTTGAATAGAGAATTATTTGAGCAGGACAAGGGACTAATCTATTCACTCATTCATTTAATATTGAGTGCCTAAAACGTGCCAGTCACTGTGTGAGAAGTAGAAATAAAAATATGACATTCCTTCCCTTAAAAACTGTACTGTCATTCATGGAAGAAATAATTGATAAACTGGACTTCATTAAAATTAAAAACTTATGCTCTGTGAAAGACAATGTCAAGATAATGAGAAGACAAGCCACAGACTGGGAGAACACATTTGCAAAGACACATCTGACAAAGGACCATTATTCAAAATATATAGAGAACTCTTAAAACTTAATAAAAATAAAATAAGCATCCCAACTAAAAAATAGGCAAAGGATTTGAACAAATACCTCCTCCAAGAAGATACACAAATGGCAAATAAGCATATGAAAAGATGTTCAACATCATATGTCATTAGGGAATTGCAAATTAATACAATAATAAGCTACAACTCACACCTATTAGAGTGGCCAAAATCCAGAACACTTGACAACACCGAATGCTGGAGAGGATAGTGGAGCAATATGAGCTCTCATTCATTGCTGGTGGGAATGTCAAATAATACAGTCACTTTAGAAGACAGTTTAACAATCTCTTACAAAACTATATGTATTCTTACTATACAATCAAGCAATCATGCTCCTTGATATTTTCAAATGAGTTGAAAACTGTTATCCAAACGAAAAACCTACACATGAATGTTTAGAGCAACTGTATTCATAGTTACCAAAACTTGGATGCAATCAAGAAGTTCTTCAGTAGATGAACAGATAAATAAACTGTGGTATATCCAGACTATAGAATATTATTCATCAGAAAATGAGCTATCAAACCAAGAAAAGCCACGAAAAATCTTAAATGCGCATTATTAAGTGAAAGAAGTCAATCTGAAAAGGCTACCTACTGTATTCTTCAAACTATATGACATCCTGGAAAAGACAAAACTATGGAAACAATACAAAAATTAGTGGGGTCAGGGGATGAGGGGAGGGAAGGATGAACAGTTAGAGCTCAGAGGATTTCTAGGACAGTGAAAATACTCTGTCTGATGCTACAGTGGCAGATACATGTCAGTATACATTCATTCAAATAATAGAATACATACACACCAACAAGAGTGAACCCCAGTGTAAACTAATGGACTTTCGGTGATAATATATTAATGTAGGTTCATCAGTTGTAACAAATGTACCTCTACGGTAGGGGATGTTAATAGCAGAGGAGGTTGTGCATGTGGGTGTGGTGGGGCGGTGTATGGGAACTCTCTATACTTTCCATGCAAGTTTGCTGTAAACCTGAAACTGCTCTAAAAAATAGTCTTAAAAAATGTGTTTTCTACTAAGAAATTAATACAAGTAATCAGATGATGACATTACGGGGTCTTAAATGTTATGAAGGAGACATGTCTACATGGGAAGATAACTTGGGAGCACAGAGAAGGGCGAGAGAACATCCAAACTGGAGGGGAGAAGAAAAGGATGTCAAGGAGGTAAATGTCTGTTTATTTCCAAACTCCCTAGCAGGAAAAGAATTCAAACAAATCCTAAGCTTCTGCAAAAAAAAAAAATTAAAAACTGGGTGAACTTCTCTTCAAAGAAAAGGAAAGTAGGTGTTTCTTTAGGTAAAGAGGTAGCTAGGAAGTCAGTGACGCAACAGGAAGTTGAGGAGGAAGAAAAGCCGAAGTGGGGAACTGAGGGAGGCATGAAGACACCAGCCAACTCTATCCACTACAAGCTAGGGGACATATATCCCAAAACTTTTACATTCTAAGAATTTTCTCTGGACAGTATTTTTGGAAATTTTATGGAAGATACATAGTATCAAGGTACAGAATGAGTACAAAACATTTTACTAACTCCAAGCCCAAACACATCCAGATTCTCAATCAGCAGGCTATGTCATTAAAGATTCTCATGAGCCGTTTTTATCAGAGCTGTCACTGGATTCTGCTACTGAAATTCTGCTACTGAGGCACCATATTGTTCAAATTGACACAATGAGTTTTAAGAATATGCTAAAAGACATATTAAAAATTTACATTTATAGCCATTTGCATTAATAAATTGGTAGCTTCATTTTTAAATTAGTGAATTAGTATTCTGCAGCTAAGATAGAGCAATTGATGAAAGAATTTATATCCCACATCACTCTTAAAAATATTCAAACTGTATTATAAAATGACAGAAAGGACTGGGCATAATGCCTCATGTCTGTAATCTGAGCATTCTGGGAGGCCCAGGTGGAAAGATTGCTTGAGGCCAGGAGTTTGAGACCAGCCTGGGCAACATAGCAAAACCTAATCTATACAAAAAAATTAAAGGTTAGCTGAGCATTACACGTGCCTGTAATTCCAGCTACTTGGGAGGTTGAGGCAGGATAATCGCTTGAGCTCAGGAGTTCAAGGTTGTAGAGAGCTGTAATGATACCTCTGCACTCTAGCCTAGACAACAGAGTGACACCTGTCTCTAAATAAATAAATAAATAAAATCACAGAAAGATATTATATATTTTAAAAAGTGTGGTAAATTTTGAAAAAGGGAAAACAAATATAGGGATATAGTAAGAAACCAGGGATTAAGCTAATATAAAAATGTCTACCATGAAATCCTATGATAAGAATAGGCTGTAAACATGACAGATCTCTTCATAAACAAATAAACAAAGAAGAACATTTAGTCATTTAAGCAATTCATGATGTTGTTAAGAAAAAATGAAACCAAGTCCCAAGGAGATATTAAATCTGGAAAGAAAATCTACCCAAGGGCCAATTTTTTTTTTCATGTTTGATGAAAACTATAAACCCAAGAAGCTCAATGAATCCCAAGAACAAGAAACATGAGGAATTTCTATTGATGGAGGTCATAATCAAACTGGCCAAACCAGTGATAAAAAAAAAATCTTAAAAGCAGCCAGAGAATAATGACACATTACACCCAGAAGAAAGATAGGGATGAAAGATTTCTCATCGTAAACAATGAAAGTAAGAAGATAGTGGATCAAAATTTTGAAGTACTAAAAGGAAACCTTGACAACCAAGAATTTGATATTTGGTAAAATTATATTTTTTGTATGATAGTACTGAGAGATTCAATCACCAGCAGACTTTATCTATAAAGATGTTAAATAAAGTCCTTTAGGCAGAAGGAAAATCACACCAGTTGGAAATACGGCTCTACACAAAAGAATGAAGAGCCCTGGAATTTAATAACTACATGGACAAATACATATATATACACACATACACATATTATATATAGTTTTAAATTATCACTTAAATCTTTTTAAAAGATCATTGATTGTTCAAGCAAAAATAATAATGTGTAGGGCTTATAACATATGTGTAAGTGAATTGTATGATAACAATAGCATATAGGCCAGGAAGAGAAAAATAGAAATATGTTGTTGGAAGGTGATACTGGTACAATGCCACTTGAAAGAAGACTATGAGTTTAAAGCATATACTCATCTAAAACAACAACAAAAAGGTTATAGCTAGTAAGACTACAAAGAAGATAAAATGAATTGTTTTAAAATTCTTAGTTAATTCAAAGGAAGATAAAAAAGAGGGAAACGGGAACGAAGAACAGATGGCATAGACAGAAAACAAGATGGCAGATTTAAAGGCAATCATATTAAATGTACATATGTAATCTAAATGCCTTAATTAAAAGGAAGGGAATGTTGTACTGGATAAAAATATAAGACCTAACTATATGCTGTCCACAGAAAACTCTTTTTAAATATAAAGATACAAATAGATTAAAAATAAAGAGATATTTTTATTACCATGTTAACACTAATCAAAAGAAAGAGTGACCACACTGATGTCAGACAAAATAAATTTCAGAGCAAAGAATATTAGCAAGGCTAATGGAAGTCATTACATCATGATAAAGGGGTCAATGATTCAAGAGAATGTTAAGAATCTTAAACATGTACACACTATATAGCAGAGCTTCAAAATGCATAAAAACAAAAATTAATAGAACTACAAGGGGAAATAAACAAATCCTACATTTTAGTTAGACATTTCCCTTTTGACAATTGGTAGGACGAGTAAACAGGAAGACAATAAGAACACAGACGTCTTGAGCAACACTGTCAAACTTGATCCAGTTGACATTTACAAAGCATCGTGCCCAACATCAGCAGAATATATATTTTTTTCAAGTGTACACAGAACATGTACCAAGAGAGACTATATTCTAGGTTGAAGACAGCTGTATTTCTCTGCATATTAAAGTGAGACGATTATCTTAAATGATCTGTGTTGTACATGCCCCTTCCCTTTGCTGTGTAACACCAAATATTAGTGAATGTCTTGTATTCACAGCTGGCTCCTGTGAACAGTCCATGGAGGAGGAGAATGTGGAATAGAGAAGGAAATGCTCCCACACTTGACTCAAAGCCTGGGCAGAGATAAAGTAGCAGCCTCAAGACTTAGAGTAATGAGAAGTCAACAAAAGCAGGAAACTGCAGCCAGAGGTGACTCGTACAGATATATTCGCAGAAATCCTGAGGGCATTGGACTTGCCATAAAACATAGTGGCAGGGTTTGCGCTGACCTTATGCTGATGCTTGGAGCTGGGTGACCCCAGGAAACATCTGTGTTACATTTTTTCTCCCCTCACCAGTCTCTGCAAGAGAGAAGAGTGATATAGATTTATTTCTCTGTTGTTATGAATGATACCAAACTCCTCTACCTAGAAGGGAAAAGTGGCTACAAATAGTTCATTTTTAAATAACATTTTCATTACATTCCTATCATCCCATTTAATTTGAGCATATCATTAATATCTCAAAAGCCATACCACAAGTTGGCACCAACAGAGAAATAAAAATGAGAGAGGGGGAAAAAAACAACCTAGGACATCTTCAGGGAGGGAGATCAGACATCTATAAATAAAGACTTCTCAGGGTGTGCCTCAAGGCTAACCCCAGCTTCTTGTGTGTCCCTTCCCCCACACAGGTTTAACATTTTCCAACTGACAGCATATAGGATTAGGGAAATGCAAATCATATCCCCTTTTCGGTTTACTGATATGACAGAGGATAAAACAAAACATGAGCTTTAGGCAAGTTGTAGCATATATTTAGACTCTGTTTCAAAACATCTCCTCCATAGAGGGAAGGGTTTGCAGGCTCGGTCACCTATGGCAGTTCAAGGAGGATATTTGACCAAATTCTCTAAATTTGGTTTTTGAGAAATAGGGACTCCCAGTACCACTTCTCAGTTCCCATTTTTTCAGTCTCCTCCAGAAAATTAAAAAGTACCATGATCTATCTCAGTGCTTGGACCACAAGGCCACCATGCAAAGAACTTCTGCAGCTCCCAAGTCACCCAAGATCAGCAACTGCAGTGGAAATGAAATTCAGGTCCCAGAATGGGGAGGACTTTTCACCATCTGAAGTGAGTCTATTACACTGTTTGATGTTCCTGTCTGTTTACTTGTCTGTATTTCCCAGATATTATTTCATAAGGGTGGTGAAGTTGTCTAAATTACCAACTTTTCGTCACCCATGCCTGGCTTAGTCCTTACCGAGCATAAGAAAGTCCTTAACAAATAGTACAATTTGATTATGGTCAAATTCAAGGAATATGAACAAGTCTGGAACAGAAAAAAAAATATTATGATCATGGCTACGGTAGGCCTTCAAGCACCAAGTGGTATAAATCAGGTTACCCCTCTGAGAGATGGTGTGATTTTTCCCAGTTATCAAAGCAGGACAATCTCTTAAACTCAAGTGGCATATGGCCAAAGAGGATAGTTAATGTTATAAAGATTTAGGGAATGCATTTGTGGGCCGCCGGGGAAGGTGGGGTTCAGCATAGTATGTAACAAAGTTCAAATTACAGGTCCACCTGCAAAGTAAGCAAACAATCTTACAAATGATCTCCTTCCTCTTTCTGTACCTTTCTGCCATCTTTTTCCAGCACCTTTCCACCATCTTTTTTTCTCTACTTTGCCACAATCACTTCCTCTGCATTGCTCCGCCCACATCTAATAAGTCAGCACGCAAGTGACTAATCCCCATGCAGCCCAACCTGGCATCTTGACTCCAACTAGCAATGAAGTGCAGGGTGCTGCCTGTGGTAAAATCTGCAGTAGACAGATACATACATATACATGACTTTATATGTAGAAATATGTACATACACCTATATATGTGTGTATTAATGTAGAGACATGATTTTATATTACTCAATGCTCAGAAGCTTAGATTTGAACATTAACATTTGTGTTAAGACTGTGAAACTAAAATACATTTAATAGCTCAAATAGACCTTAAAAGCTTTACTCAGCTGATGTGGACCAGAAGAACCTGAAGACCAGCTCACTCTCTGAGTTCAAGCTTTATAGGGTAGGGAGGAGGGGGAGTATGTATCTCTGTGGTTTGGCTAGGCTGGTGGTTTTTATCTTTAATTGTGTGAAATTTGCAGATAGAAATTGGTGACTAAACATCTCCTATTTCAGAAGATAAGAATTTGGTAAATAAATTTTTAGCAAGGTGTTATGACTGCTAAGAACTTAGTGTGCAATCCTTCTGTAGAATACTTGCAATTATACTGGAAGAAACCACATCTTAAAAGAATTCATGAAAATGGTGACCCAGTGAACCTGGATTAAAAAAAAAAGAGATGAATGCTGTATTGCAGGAATTGTAATCCAGCATGGAAAGAATAATTTGTTTTTATTTAAACTAAATGAGGTGGGTCGTGACATTTTGATTTGTAATATTTCTTTCACTGGCCTTAGACATTTAATTTAGAAAATTATTTGCAGTAGAATAGCAAATAATTCAAATTAAATATCTAGTGAAGTAACTTTGGAATTTTACTTCATCTTTAAAAAAACTGTACATAACCTCACATATATGTGCCTCTTTATTAGGCGTTAGCAGAAAAAATAAATCACAGTGTGTCTTGTAAAAAGACTAAAACAGACATGATGGAGGATTCCCAATTTCCACTCTGCCTTCAACAGTGGCCTCCTTCCCCTTTTTGTTTCTCTCCTTGTACTCACATTTTTTTGTTTGTTTTTTGGCTACCTCACCTACCCTTCAACCTTGACTAACCAACAAACTGTGAGGCTTGCAAAAACAGCACTCAGGAAGTGCCATGCTAAGGTATCCAATGGGTTGCACCAACAATCCCAAGCCAGATGCAGAAAAACCAGAACAATCTCCATCCGCAAATTTCACACAATTAAAGATGAAAACCACCAGCCAAGCCAAACCACAGAGATGAATACTCCTCTCTCCTCCTTACCCTATAAAGTTTCAACCCTGCTTCAACTCAAGAGAGTGAGCTGGTCTTCAGGTTCTTCTGGTGCACATCAGCTGAATAAAGCTTTTAAGGTCTATTTGAACTATTAAATGTACTTTAGTTGCACAGTCTTAACACAAATGTTAGCATTCAAAAATAAGCTTCCAAGCAGTGAGTAATATAAAATCATGTCTATGTATTAATACACACATATATAGGTGTGTGTACATATTTCTATATATAAAGTCGTATATATGTATATATATGCCTATTGCAGATTTTACTAAAGGTAGCACCCTGCACTTCATTGTTAGTTGGAGTCAAGATGCCAGGCAGGGCTGCACAGGGGTTTGATAAGATTGTGTGGCTACTTATGGAGAGAGAATAGATGAATTTCTCCTTTATCTAATTTCTCCCCTGCATCTGCTTCATCTTTTCCCAGTTTCCTTATCTTTATAATTTAAGATTGTATCAAAAATTAGTTTACCATGAATCTCTTAATATTATTTATTAACCACTTGCAGTCATAAGAGATATACAAAATCTTCTACTTAAAAGAGAGCAGGCCGAGCGCGGTGGCTCACGCCTGTAATCCTAACTCTCTGGGAGGCCGAGGCGGGCGAATTGTTTGAGGAGTTCGAAACCAGCCTGAGCAAGAGTGAGACCCGTCTCTACTAAAATTAGAAAGAAATTGGACAACTAAAAATATATATAGAAAAAATTAGCCAGGCATGGTGGCGCATGCCTGTAGTCCCAGCTACTCAGGAGGCTGAGGC
>CAUYSK010089856.1:0-77681 GCA_963575035.1 Avahi laniger | reverse complement strand
AAAAAATTAGCCGGGCATGGTGGCACATGCCTGTAGTCCCAGCTACTTGGGAGGCTGAGGCAGTAGGATTGCTTGAGCCCAGGAGTTTGAGGTTGCTGTGAGCTAGGCTGACGCCATGGCACTAACTCTTGCCAGGGCAACAAAGTGAGACTCTGTCTCAGAAAAAAAAAAAAAAAAAATGAGGAATCTGAGGAGCACCTCTCCCACTCCTTGGTGAAAAAAAAAAATGGTAAAAATTCTATTTTTTTAGAAAAACCCATTTAAAGTCTCAGGAAATTGTCCTAAGGACATACATCAGATGAAAACACATTCATACAAGAAAATTTACTAAATCCCAATAAGAAGAGTGAGAGTCTGTGGCACTTAAGCCATGATCCACTCCCTCCCTTCACCCCAATTCAGGAGGTGGGAAGCTCCACTCAGGGAGGGTGTGGCCAAGAACACTGGGATTGCACTTCCCCAGCTCCCGGTCAAGAACAATGACATCTCCCCTGGGAGGGGCAGGATGCCAACATTTCTCATCTCCCTACCTCCATGCAGCTGAGGCAAAACTCCAGGCAAATGTGGCCAAGAGGTCGCTTTTTTAAAATAGAGTGTGGGGAAGTTCAAGGCTAAGCTGTCAAAAACAATGGAGAGTTTGATGGCAAGCAATTAGGAGGCAGTTAGTAGCTTGATAAAAGCAACAAGCCCAATCACAGGCCAGCTAAGTTACCAGAGAGAACCAATGAAAGACAGCAAGAGCAAGCCCTCCCAGGGTGAAATCGAAGAAAGGGAAAGATAAAGAATAGAAGGAAGAAATATTTTAGACTTCCAGTTAAAAATGGTAAACTAGGTATATATTTAATTCTGCCTCCTCTCAAAGCCTCACTAAAATAACTTTTACTATTTAAGGAATAAAGCTGAAAATAGAGGAGACCATTTTGGAATCTAGAAAGTGGAATGACTTTAAACTTCTCAACAATAACATGAAAGCTAGATGAAATGGAACAAAACCTTCAAAATTATAAAGGAAAATTATTTTTTAACCTATACTTAGTCTAAATGTGATCAAGTGTGAATAGATTAGGTCAAGTTAGATTGAAGAAATTTTCAGTTTTGCAAGTTCTCAAAAAATTACCTTCAGTGTGTCCATTTCTCAGTAAGTTACTGGAGATTAACTCCACCAAAATTGAATTAAGGCAAGAAAGAGAAAAGCCTGTGATGCAAGAAATAGGAAATCCAACCTGGGATAGAGGCAAAGGGAATCCCCAGGATGGTGGTGAAGTGAGACTCCAGGATGACAGCCATGTATCATGTCAGGGCCATCAGCCCAGACTGGAGCAGCTTGGAAGGCCCTGAGAAAGCCTTTCTCAGGAATTCATAGAGCATTTGATGTATGCAAATAGAACATTTGATAAAGCTTTGAGCATTGGATTAGTGTTACATACACACAAAACCAAGCAAACAAACAAACCAAAAAAAGAGGCAGTTATCTTCAGAGAAGACAAACCATATGAAGGATAGAAAAAATAATCATAATTTTCTACATAGCTCAGCTGCCATGAATGGTATTTGTAGCCATACCTCAGAGATGTTGTGAGTTTAGTTCCAGACCACCGCAATAGAGTGAATATCACAATAAAGCGAGTCACACAAATTTTTTGGTTTCTCAGTGCATATCAAAGTTATGTTTATACTATACTATGGTCTATTAAGTGTGCAATAGCATTCTGTCTAAAAAAATGTGTATATCTTAGTTTAAAATACTATATTGCTCAAAAAAATGTGAATGATCATCTGAGCCTTGAGCAAGTCATAATCTTTTTGCTGGTGAAGGATCTTGCCTTGATGTTGATGACTGCTGACTGGTCAGGGTGGTGGTTGCTGAAGGTTGAGGTGGCTGTGGCAATTTATTAAAATAAGATGAAAATGAAGTAGTTGGCCACATCAATTGACTTTTCCTTTCATGAAACATTTCTCTATAGCATGTGATGCTGTCTGATAGCATTTTATCCACCGTAGAACTTCTTTAAAAATTACAGTCACTCCTCTCTCAAACCCTGCCATTGCATTATCAACTAAGTTTATGGGATATTCTAAATCCTTTGTTGTCATTTTAACAATGTTCACAGCATCTTCACCAGGGGTAGATTCCGTCTCCAGAAATCCACTCCACTTTCTTCGCTCATTCATAAGAAGCAACTCCTTTTCCATTCAAGTTTTATCATGATTTCAGCAATTAAGTCACATCTTCAGGCTCTACTTCTAATTCTGACTCTCTTGCTATTTCCACCACATCTGCAATTCCTTCCTCCACTGAAGTCCTTTTTTTAAATTCTTCTTCTTTATTTCAGAATATTATGGGGGTACAAACATTCTGGTTACATATAATGCATGAGCCTCGCCCAAGCCAGGGCTACAAGCGTGCCCTTCCCCCATACAGTACACCGTGCATCCATTAGTTGTGAGTTTACCCACATCCACATCCACTGAAGTCTTGAACCTCTCAAAGTCATCCATGAGGGCTAGAATCAACTTTTTTCAAATTCCTATAGATGTTGATATTTTTACTTCCTCTCATGCATCATGAATGTTCTTAATGGCACCTAGAATGGTGAATACTTTCCAGAAAGTTTTCAATTTGCTGTGTCCAGATCCACCAGTGGAATCACTATCTACAGCACTTATAGCCTTACAAAACGTATTCATTAAATAATAAGACTTGAAAATTGAGATTACTCCTTGATCCATGGGATACAGAATGGATGTTGTGTTATTAGGCATGAAAACAATATTAATCTTCTTGTACATCTCCATCAGAGCTCTTGGGTGACCAGGTGCATTGTCAATGAGCAATAATATATATATATATTTTTTTTTTGAGCAGCAGGTCTCAACAGTGGGCCTAAAATAAATTCAGTAAACCATGCTGTAAATAAATGTGCTGTCATTCCACCTTTGTTGTTTCATTTATCTATAAAAGCAGAGAAGATTTAGTATAATTCCAAAGGGCTCTAGGATTTTCAGAATGGCAAATAAGCAATAGTTTCCAGTCACCAGCTGCATTGGCCTCTAACAAGAGTCAGCCTCTCCTTTGAAGCTTTGAAGACAGGCATTGTCTTCTCCATAGCTATGAAAGTCCTAGACAGTATATTCTTCCAACAGGAGGCTGTTTCATCTACACTGAAAATCTGTTGTTTAGTGTAGCCACCTTCATCAATGATCTTAGCTTGATCTTCTGGTAACTTGCTACAGCTTCTACATCAGCATTTGCTGCTTCACCTTGCACTTTTATGTTATGGAGATGGCTTCTTCTTTCCTTTCCTTAAATCTCATGATCCAACCTCTATTAGCTTGAAGCTTCATTCTGCAGCTTCCTTGCCTCTCTCAGCCTTTATAGAATTGAAGAGAATTAGGTCTGGCTTTGGATTAGGCTTTGGTTTAAAGGAATTTTATGGCTAGTTTGGTCTTCTATCCAGATCTCTCAAACTTTCTTCCTAACAGCAATAAGGCTGATTTACTTTCTTATCATTGTGTGTTCACTGGAGTAGACTTTTAATTTTCTTCAAGAACTTTTCTTTTTATAGTTGGTCGTCAATAGCTTAAACCTGAAACTGAAAAACCAAGAAGTACCAATCTAAGCATGTTATTTAGAGAACTGAGGTAGAGACCTAAGAATCAGCTAAAACAGGTGAAAGTCCTTACCTCAGAATAAGAAGAAGGGAAGAGTCTGGGATGGCTGATTTTCATAACAAACTTTGCAGAATTATTTGACTCTTTAAAAACTATGAGCATTATAACTTCAAATAATTTTTTAACTATGGGCATATATTTCTATCTCTTCTACAGCACTTCACTCATCAGTATTCAGTTTTCAGAGTAACTAGTTCGTATTAGTACCTAAAAGTTAATTTTGTCTGTCTTGAAGGTATTCATAGAAAGGCTAGACTAGATACACAGAAATTCTGCTCTTAATAATAATAGTTACCATTACTATTAACATGTGCCTAGATCACATCACCTCTTTTTAGAGTTTGAGTTTAAATGAACTGAGTGAGGGGTGAGGGGGAAGGATGTAGCAGTTCAAACAACTTCTCCTCTGGGGAAAAGTCAGGGAGAGGGAAAGAGAAACCCTGAAGGATTCAGAAAAATTATTACGTAGCTGTCTACTGACTTCACCAAGCTTAACCCCCAGTCGGATTTCCAGCTGGCCATGTGAGCAATTTTTAAACTCTGTCAAGGAGCCTCCATGATTATAAAACTAAAAGCTTTGTTCTGTTCTTATTGAGAAATAAAATAGATGTTCCAGCTGCTCCAACATGGGTCTAAATTCCCTAGTGAGAATACTAAGACAAAGTTTTGTGTCCAGAGAAGCCTGGTCATCATAACAAAGCTGATTTCTGAAAAGGGGTGGGAAGTGGCGGGGCGGAAGACAGCTGCTTCCCAAGAAAATGCATAGGAGGTGACCCGGGTCCTGACGGCTGCACTTGCTGGGAGCTTGGACCAGATGATCTTGAAGGTCCCTTCTGAATAAGATCCTAGGTTGTGTTTATCTTGGAGAGCCTCGAGAGTTCATTGGCTACTTTCTTTTCTGGAATTATTGTGGATATAATCAAGACACTTACCTGGCTCTTTTAAATCAGTTGGTTTGCTGACTACAGTAAACAATATGGGATGATAAACTACAAAATGTTGTTTACCTTATTTCTGAAAAGTCACGAGCCACCAGCAAGTTAAGAAACGAAAGTGAAATCAGCTGATAGTGACATCAGTTAGCACAAATGTACCAAAGTTCAGAGAGCTGTTTACTTAGACACAACTGTGAGTGCAAGCGGGGCACGAGCTCAGGACGGCATCTATCTGCCATTTCCCTGTCCACTGTCCTCCCTTCTGGAGCCTGACATCAGAACACCAGCGACAAGGAAGATTCAACCAGACGGCCCCGATTTCCTGCTCCTCCACTTCACGAGTGTTCCTGAGGGCTCTGCAACTTCTTTTTGTAAGTACCTACCCTGCAAGCACTGCAGCCTGCCCAGGTTTCCCCCACCTTGTAAGACAAGTTTGCTTTCTTCTCAGATATTTCACATTCTAGCAATCTGTACAGGGGAAATAACTGGTTGTTCAGTGTTTGTGACCTTCCCTCCCTCCCTCTCCTCTGTATGCTCTACCTCCATACATAGTCACAATACTGTAAACACTGAATATTGATTTAAATGAAATTGCAATATAAGCAATTTGGACAGAAGGAGATAGGAAGCACAATGTAGAACACGGAGTTGGGAAGAAGAAAGCTAAATCTTCACCTTCTATAGTTGGGAGTCCATAGATTATGCCTGACACTGTCAAATCTACGCCTTTTACTTCCAGCTTTCCTTCCCTCTGCTCTCTTCAGCATTGCCCTGTATATCTCTGACCTCAAAAATAATGAAGGGAATGCCAGTATAACTGGTTAGAAATACACAGGGTCTTGCACACAGTCTGTACAAATAAATGGCTTGGCTTGCAAAACACACTGTTCATCAAAATAGGGAGTCAAGCAAAAGTGGGCCACTGACCAACAATAGCTAAACTATTATTCAAAGGTAGATACAACACTGTGAAATCTTAAAATACACACAAAATTAAGATTGTCAGAAAGACCTGTGTTCTTGCCTCAAAGAATATAATAGGATCTAAGAGATTTTTAGACTCTATGTTATTGTACTAGATTGTTTTTCATGCCCCAATGGAAGTTCACGGTGGAATTTTAGTTCTCCTGGTGCATATCTTAAGGGATTTTTTTAAAATGTGGGCTTAGTTTCGCTAATAACTTCCATTATAATTCTTCACCTGTAAAATCTTGTTTGCAAGAAGTAAAAAATGCATATTTCCTTCTTTCCTTCTTCCTTTAGGATAACGAAAGTACATTTTTCCATATTGTTTTTCCATAAACTCTTCCCTCCCACAATCTTTTATCTGAGGTTCAGTTCATGTGACATTCTTTTTTGAATTTTGCACATATTCTCCTTTCTCAAATTTCTTTCCAGATTGGACCCTGCTTTATCTAATTACTAAGGTTGTTTATGATTGCTTTATCAATTTTACTTTTTCATAAATATAGTACATAATTCTGGAAATATTTCTAATGCAAAAGAGTACAATTGCCTATAATGCCAGCATCCAGAGATACTGCAGCTAACATTAACATTTTAAAATTTGTCCTTAGTCTCTTTCTTCTATGCATCTTTATGTAGATGCAGTCACACTCTGTAGGGTGATTTTATACCTGCTTTTTCTAAAAGCTGTGTGGTGTTTCATCATCTTGATATGTCATAATTTACTTCTAATATTGAGCATCTGAGTTGCTTCCTATTTTTTGTCAAAAGTTATAGTGTAATGAGCATTCCTATGTATAAATCATTGATTGCATTTCTGATTGCTGCTTTAGGATAGATTTATAAAAGTGTGATTACTAAGCAAAAAAGATATGACAATAAGCAATCAAAAGCAAGAAATGGTCTCCCTGCTCATTCAGCCCTACTCAAGTATTCCTTATAGGTAAGAAGTGGCTCCTTCTTAGCGAGGTGCAATTTGTATTCAGAGCCTCGGCTGGAATGCTAATATAAGCTAGGAAATTCTCCAGTTCATTCTGTTTCTCTGCCTGTTGGGTGCACAATACTCCTGTTACCCAGCACCACAGACAGGTGGAGGGATTTTAATGTAACAATCTGCCAGAATTCTAATTGTCCCTCAGTCACACCCTCATGAAAATTTCACTCTTTTACTATGAACCTGACAAGAACATAATTCAGAACTAAATGATATAATGCTGTGTCTCTTTCAGCCCACCATCCAATTCTCTTTTACAGGTATAAAAATTTTAGAGATGCTTAAACAAACAAAAACCTGCCGCAAATTAATCTCCTAAGAACATTTTCCATCTATTTCCCTAATTGGGAATTTGCTTCCCCTCTGAGCAGAAATTATCTCCCTCCTAAGCCCCTGCTCACACTGTGGTCTTGAGTGACAACGGTCACACCCACACAGAGACCTGGAGTCCAAATCTGTGTTTTGGTCCGGGGCACCTAGAGCAGTAAAAGGTTTATGCTTTACTGTGACAATTATGATGGCAAAAGGTTAACAGTCTTCATTTATAAAGGGCTCATACAGACCAACAATCAAAAACTAAAACTGAAAATGATTTTTTTAAAAAGTAGAAGAACTGATAGCACTTCACAAAAGAAAAAATATACATGGTCAACAAACACTTGAAAATGTTAAACTTTACTAATTATGAAGGAAAAAATAACTGATTCATCATTTGACACTATCAAAGATTAAAAGATTCAAGAATATGTACTATTAGGGGGGATGAGATAAGCATTCTCATAAACATATTTGCCATAGCATTATTTATAATATTACAGAATAATGATATAAAGCATAATATATAAAAACTATCAACTATGATACATCTATATGCCGCCCTCAAAGATAGTGTTTAGGAAACATTTCTCGTTCATGATATAATGATGTTCACAAAATGCGATACAAACATATATTTATGTGATCTCAACTATATAAAACAATATTATAGAAAGAAATGTGCCACTAAGAGTGGTTATTTTTATGACTTGAAGTTATAGATAATTTTTAGTCTTTTCTCTACGTGTTCACATATTTTCTAGTTTTCTGCAATCAGCATGTATTACTTTATTATAAACAGGAAAAAGTTCATCCAAAAATGGCCACAGTGACTCAGCAGTCTCCCCTTTTGCCCTCTGAAGGAAGCAGTCGCTTATCATTAAAGGGAATTAAAAAGCTCATTGTGGTGAAAGCATGATTACCAAGATTGTTAAAAACCAAAAAAATAGGCCTGCCCTTGGGGCAGCAGAGGAGAAGAGTGTCACGGGGCTTCCAACCAAAGAGCCACATGTTGTCACTGCAAACCATTTCAGAAAGCAGCAAGGACTAGCCTCCAACCTCTTTGCGCGTGAGTTCTTGAAGAACGGTCTGTCCATATCTCCAGCATAGATGGACCATTCCAGCACTGT
This sequence comes from Avahi laniger, assembly GCA_963575035.1. Taxonomy (NCBI): domain Eukaryota; kingdom Metazoa; phylum Chordata; class Mammalia; order Primates; family Indriidae; genus Avahi; species Avahi laniger. The sequence goes on along the minus strand of CAUYSK010089856.1, from coordinate 69,669 downwards.
ACTGAGTATGTGTAAGACATTAAAACACGGCCCCAGACTCAAGTAGCTCTGCTGCCCTGTTAAGATGTGCAACTAAGATGTGTACACAAAAGAATGCAGGGAGACTACATGGCATCTTCATTCACTCATTCGAAAAAAAAAAGAGCTCCTACTGTGTATCACAATAGCAAAAGAGATAAAGATTGTTCCTCAGAGACATCACATTCTGGTGGAGCGTACGTTCTAATTATGGCTAAGCCAGTGTGGGCTGAAGGAGCCAGGAATGCCCACGCAGCACTAGTAGGATCTGGGGAAGCAGAAAATAGGGCAGGCCTTTAGGGGCTGCGGAGCGGCTGAGGGTGGGCAGCTGGGAATGGGCACAGCCGGAGCAGGTGCTGGACTGTGCAGAGCGAGGGTGGAGGCTGGGCCTCGCGAGAGAACTGCAAGTTCCGAGTCGCAGCGGATGGCGGAGAGCCTCAAGCACTGGGTGCAGGAGCTGGGACTCTACATAAAGAGATGAGAAGAGACAGGGAACCAGGGACTGCCACCGTCTCCACGCGCCTGGTCCTGGGCTTCTTGGCTCCAGTTTTATTTTGTTCCACTCTCCATTTAAAACCCCAAAAGGTCAGTTGAGAAAATGAGGAAGTCAAAACAAAGGCCCCGGCGCCTGGCAGGAGCTGCGGCGAGGTGGCTGATGCAATCTCTCCCTCTGAGCAGTCACGTTCATTTTTTTAAATTGAGCTCTGTTTTCAAGGCAAAAATGTTTAGTAATAGTGATTTTTTGGATTCCAGATGTAACAGGATTTAAATAGGAGAAACAAGAGGGGGCACTGAAACAAAGTCACCCCCGACTCCCATCCCAGTTGGTTCCTGGGCAGTGAAGGCATGTCAAACCTTATTTCCTACAGCACAACAGTATAAATCAGTGTTCCCATTCCACACCTTAAAATACCTATTTAAAAAAAATTAAAAACACAGAAACAGGCTGTTACAAACACATTTGTTAAATATGTAAAACCAGACAAAATGTGTTCCTGTTGTGAATCTTTCCCATACCACGGGAGACTGGTTAAAACTCCTTATCATACCAGCCTGATACCATATGGGCTAAAGCTACCTTTTTAATTCCTAATAAATCCTTCTGTAACAAGCATGATTGCTCCAAGAATCTCCCAGCTACCTTCAAACCGGGAGTCTTCGGCCTCTCAGGCTTCCAAAGCCTTTGAGCGGGAGTGAGTGGTAGTGGCACATGTCAGGGTTGATTTTTGAGAGGTGTAGTCCCAGTTCTTTGGCTCCTTGCATGGAAAAATCGCAAGCAGGGACAGTGCGATGGAGTGATCACAGACACTCAGCACTTCCACACAAGCGGCTTTCATTGCAGGCTTCAAACATACAAAGAGAGGTAGTTTCCAGAGGGGAAACGGATCTGTCTGCACAAGTGGAGAAGACCCTGGAGCCTTACCACACTTCTACTTTTATGTCTACACCTTATAATATGTTAAAGGGTGGGCAGAATATTCATTATTTTTCTGAGTAAAGGGTGGAGAGTTCTGGGAGCTAAGGGCACTTCCCAATTTTATCTTTATAAAAGATAAAAGAGGAGTTGCCATGACATTTGTAAACTGTCATGGCACTGGTGGATGTGATTTTTACCATGCTAATGTATGTTAATGAGGGACAGTCACAAGCTCCTAGTTCTGTGCAGGCTCCTGGCCAGGAAAAGTCCCTAACCTCAAGTTCCTGCTGTTGCAGGTTTGGTTCTGAACGCTCATTGGCCTCCTCACATTCACCCCCTCCATCCTCTTTTCCTGTGGTTAGTGCTGCCAACCTGCTTCTGTGCCTAACACCACAGAGAGGCAGCAGCCAGGGCCTTGCTGGGACTGCCCTTGTTCCTCCCCCTCTATGTGTCTCCCCTGGGCTCCTCTGGGCTCCTCTGGGCTCCTCTGGAGCAGAAGCCACGGCGGAACCGGGCAGACTGTCCAGTGTTGCCCGGACCCAGGCCAGCAGCATCCGAGGCGAGACAGTGGCAGCGTAGACCTAGGCCCTCGCTGTCCCAGTGGGATCCTGCTTGCAGCCAGCCAGCATGCCCAGAGCTCTGCCAAAGGACTCGCTGGTAAATTTTCACTCTCACTGTTGGCACACATGGTGGAGCAGCCCTCTCTCAGCCTGTCCCATGTTCTTTTGTTTCATTTGGTCCCTAAATGTTCTTGTAGAACAAATGCAGTGTATGGGATCAGCCAGACCCTCCCGTCAGCTTTGGGAACGAGGAGGCTGTGCCCCTGAGGAGTCCCCTCAGAAGCTGATGAGGACTGTGTCGTCCCCAGGTCCCTCCCCAGGCCCACCACTCCCTTCACTGGGGGACACCACATGGCACTGCTGGGCTTCCGGGCCATTCTGGATCGTGGCCCCAGTGCCTTCTGCCTCACAAAGCCTGCAGCACTGTGTTGCTAGTCACTTCTGGACGTAAATAGCTGTTTTATTCCGCATCACAAAACAGACTTACGTACAGCAGACTGCTGCTTTAGAGGCCAACTTCACAAAGCCCTTCTGATTAAAAAAGCAGTGAAAAGATTTTTTAAAAGATTCAGGGTGTAATGAAATGGGTACTTTTATATACAACTAGAGGGACTATAACCAGCAAGTTTTCTGTAGGTTTGGCAAGCAGTTAGAACACTAAAAAGATATTTCTACCCTTTACCCAAAGATTGCACTTTTAGGTGTTTTGCCTAAGGAAATATCAGATTCTGAACAAGACTCATATAAGCATCTTCATTAACTATCACTTATAATGGTGAAAAATGGAAATGATTAATAATAGTGTAATGGATAATTCTATGACAGGAACTATTGTGCAGTCATTTTTGAAGAGTATTTAACAGCTTTGAAAAATGTCCACAATATCCAGTGGGAAAAGGCATTATGTTCAACAGTATGATTATGTAAAAACACATCAGCACAGGAAAAAAAATGGTAAGATATCATTAAATAATAGTGGTTCTATGTGTGGAGTGAGATAAAAGGTTATTTTTTATCTTTTAAAAAGATAATTTTCTTAATAATGTCTTAAAAAGATATTTTCTAAGTTTTCTATAATTAACATACATCACTGTTGTTGTCAAGAAAAATTGTAGACTTTTAAAAGTAATAATGTGATTTTGTTGCCAGGTGACATCTTGTCTTGACCCAGTAACAAGTTCCCGAAGCACAGCAGATAAAATTCCAGAGTAGGTGTGGCAGCGGGCCTCCACCCAGGCTCACACGACAGTGAGCTGCACAGCTCGGAAAACACACGAGTGCCCAGCTCCAAGCACAGTTGTGCTCTGATTGATTTATGGCCCAGCAATGGGTAGTTTTTATAGCAACCCTGGTGGTTGTCATGGCAACCATGGTGAAACCCAGCACCTACCTCCACCTTTAGGTCCCCAGCAAGAGTGAGCCTTATCCTTCACCTCAGTCAGAATCCACCCTGGGTAAGGATCTGAGAAACTCCCTCACAAATGCTCTCAGCGGCTTGTTTTGTTCTACTTGGGCTGCAGCAAAGCCTTGGACCAAAGGGCACTTCAGTCAAGGTAGTTCAGGCCTTCAAAGCTGCCTGGGAGCCATTTTCCTCCTGACCTCAAACCAGAGAGGCAGCTGATAACTTAGCAAGCGGGTCCTGGCTGTAGGTTACCTCAGATTTCTTGTCCTTGGTGGCAGGCAGGGCAGGAGGGAAGTTTACCAGGGGTTTTTATGGAATGCCAAAGGGAGAGGTGAACACTCACGGGTGTGACTTCCATGCAGGTCCCACTGCAAAGGGAAGGAGAGATGGCCATCTCAAGGCCACAGTGGGTCAACCACCTGCCGTTCCTGAGCATCCTGATCCTCACAGTCGTGGTCCTCTCCCTGCTCTTCTACACTCTGCTCTGGAAGGCTGGCAACCTCACTGACCTGCCCAACCTGAGAATCGGCTTCTACAACTTCTGCCTGTGGAACGAGGACACCAGCTCCCTTCAGTGTCTGCAGTTCCCTGAGCTGGAGGCCCTGGGGATGCCTCGGGTTGGCCTGGCCCTGGCCAGGCTTGGTGTGTACGGGGCCCTGGTCCTCACCTTCTTTGTCCCCCTGCCTCTCCTCCTGGCCTGGTGCAATGGTGATGAGGGAGAGTGGCAGCTGGCAGTGGGCTTCCTGGCAGTGGCCTCCGTGCTGCTGGCCAGTGGCCTGGGCCTCTTCCTCTCCTACGTGTGGAAGTGGGTCAGGCTCTCCCTCCTGGGGCCTGGGTTTCTAGCTCTGGGCAGTGCCCAGGCCTTACTTATCCTCTTGCTTATGGCCACAGCTGTGTTCCCTCCCAGGGCCAAGAAAGACAAGAGCCAGCTTGAGAGCTGCTAGTCCTGTCTACAGGCTTATGAGATTGCAACGGTTCAGTTCCAACCACACTCAGAGAAGGTGGCGTGTCTGCTCAGCCGTCTCGTTTCGTAGCTAATGCTGATCTCAAGCTCCAGGAGATGGATCCCACTGCAGAGCAGGTGGGGCCCCCAGCATCAAGGAGGCCAAGAGGCAGCAAGGGAGGCTGGGGCACCTGCAGCTTCTTAGTGTAGGGCTGTCTGTCCTTCAGGACTTCCAAGAATACCATAAAACCACGCAGCTCATTGTCACACGAATTCCTGCTTTAATTAACTGATCTGAGCAACTCTTACTCTAGCCTCAGGAGGAGGGAGAGGTAAGGATTTCCATCCCAGGCCAGACTTCCAGGCTGATATGCCAAATGCCAAACTGGAGCCCAGAAGTTTTATGGCAACAAATGGGGATATTAAAAGAAAGAGCACCGTGGCGTCCCTCGGGCCCAGGTTAGCAAGTTTCTGCTGCCCCGTCTGTGGTGAGTGGGCAGAGATGAGCACCTTTCCAGGATTCCACTGCCAAAGGCCCAGGACTGATCGGAAGGACTCCGCAAAGACAGAACACGGGCACAAAGAGAAGCCTTGGTAGCTTTGAAGGCTCCCCTGAAAAGGCCCCTGGACCTGAAAGAGCAGAGCAGTCACTGGGAATTGGTCCTGTGATGAGACCCAGGAGTACGCCAAATGCTGGACAAGGGAAGGTGACCAGGACCGGAGGGCGGCACACACACAATGCCGCATCCCTTCACTTCTCACCTGGAACTTGGAGGATGTAAGCATGACTTACGCATTGGGGAATTTTGTGCATTTTTCAGCACCTGTATATTGGAAAACCTGTACGGCAGATGATTTATTCACTCTATGCCTGCCAAAAGCCACACCAAATACAGAGGCAGAAACACGGGCTCTGGTGTAATCTCTTGTCCTCGGTGCGTCGTCCTCGGTGCGTCGTCCTCGCTCCTGTCCCACTGTTGCTTTACAGCTGTGCCCAGGGGCCAAAGTGCAGGCCACCGGGTGGAAGGCAGGCCCAGGAGGCCTGTCTGGCTTCCTGGTCTGTGCCCTGTGACCTTCACGCTCCCAGACAGGGCAGACAACTGTGGGCAGCTGGTCTGCCTTCCAGGCTAGTTAGAGGGCTGAGAGCTCACTGATTGATCACCTTATGATGGGGACTGTTTTTAAAGTAGGCTTCCTCCTCAGGAGAGATCGTGCTGACTAAACTATAGGAATTCCAGTATCATAGCAGCCATACTCTTCTTTGAAAAGTATTGTCTCTTTGGTTTGAAAAAGCTGGACCACCGTATGACCTCACGTTCCCTGGAACCTGGTAACTGAATAAAACAGATGATTGTTTAATAAAATCCAGACGCTCTGAGCGGGAGAGGGCGCAGTGCAGAGAGGGATTACAATGAGAACTCAATTTGAGTCCTCCCTTCCGCACACTCAAAATGACAGCCCCAAGGCCTGGGGCATCCTGGGGCTCCTGGCCCAAGGTGAAGCTGCCACGTCCAGGCAGACGCAAAGCTGGGAGAACAGACAGCTCCATCTACACCCTGGGGACAGCCCCCGGCAGCCCCTGCAGAAGTCCAGCTGTCCTCCAGCTGCTCTCAGCAGAAAGTCCAGTTAACAGCTTATCCCTTAGCTGAAAAATATCTCCCTGACATATTTTAACACATCCTCGTCCTCCTTGGGGTTCCTGCTGCAGGCAGAGTCGGAAGCCCCTGGCCCTGGGGAAGGGCTGAGGCCTGGGCCATGGGTGTCTTTCCCACTGTCCTCTTCCTCACTGCCGCTCCCAGAACTCGTGTGAGGGGACACAGAGGAGACGGGGGAGAGCTCCGGCTCATCAGCACCCACTGGAGGCGGCTTTTCCTGTTTGCGGCTCTGTGAAGTAGAAGAGACGGCAGGCTTTATACTGCACGTGTTTTATTTCCCTCACATACTGGTTTGTCTGTCAGTGACGTAAGACGTACCCAGAAGCAACTGTGAAGCAGCATGTGGCCAGGCCAGGCCCTGCTCCCAAATCGTGAGCACCCCCTCTTCACCCTACTCCCCCACCCCCAACCACGTCGTCACAGCCCTTGAAGAAATCAGGACCAACTTGGGAGAGAAGCAGGCAGGGGCATGAGGAACAGCTGAGTAGAAAGGAAAAAGAAACAAATAGAAAAAATGTGTCTGGAAAGGCAGGGTGACAGAATGGAAGGAGCCCAGGACACAAAACCTGGGCGTGGGCCCACACTCGGTCACTTATTAGCTACGGAACTAAGGAAAAGTCCCAGAGCCAATAGTATCTGAAATAACTATACCCCAAGATTATCATGAGGATTAAAGGAGATCACACACAGTATCGAAGCCCCTATAAACTATAAAGTGCTGTACACCGTTAAGGCAGTGTGGTTATTGCTGCCCCAGGAAGCCGGGACACGGCAGCGGCCTTGTGCTCAGGAGAGGTGCGATGGCTGAGAGGCCCTCACCCAACTGAGACCCTTTCTGCGAACACAGACAGGGAAACACTCGCATCCCCCCGCGGGCACCCTGGCACAGAGGGGCCCCAGAGGGCGCGCTCTCCTCCCGCACCCACACCCTCCCGGGGGTCCAGCCCCGCAGCTCATCCCCCAGGGCTCCCCCACTGGGGCAGAGGCTGAGAGAAGAGGTGGGCAAGGCCAGGTGTGGGGAGAGGCTGACAGAGGAGGGTTCCTGCGGAAGCCACGTCTCCTTTATTGCCTGGACCAAGGCCTAGGCCAGGTTCTGCCCATGAAGAGCTTCCGGTCCTGACAGGAAGAAGAGACACAGCTGACTTTACCTCAATCAGGATCCCCAGAGCAGCGTCGACCAGCTCCGCTTCATTCATGCAGTACACGGTCCTCGCCGCAGGGGGTCTGGAACAAAGACACAAAGCCACAGATGGGGCCAGAGGGTCTCAGGTCTCATGAGGAGGAAAACGAGAACAAGACGACGGCAAGAGGGTCTGGTCCCCCAGCCTTCCCACCAAGATGAGGGCACCAGCGCCTCTGAGCTGAGGAGCTTCCTTGGGCACAGACACGACTTCCTCATCCTCGCAGGCCGGTGACTGGCACAGGGGTTCACGGAGGCAACGCTGGGGGGCTTCCCACCCTCTGCCGACTCCCCCACAAGGCGGGAAATAGGGAATGACGGCCGGCTCCTGAGAGCGAGCCGGCAGGGGCCGTGAGGCTGAGATTGGACTGCAACGTGCCCAGATGCGTGAGCACATTTAGGGGAAGACTGCAGCAGTCCCAGAGGGATGGCTGGTCAGTGAAGAAACCATAGAAGAGAAGGGGCCAGAAAGGGAGCCCTGAGTGCCCAGTGCCCTGCCAGGAGGGTAGCAGGGATGTTCCTCCCACTGGACACCAATGGCCCAAAGACCCACCTCCGCAACTGCCAGCCCTCAACCCACACATCCCCGAGCTGCTGCCTTCCCACTGGCCCCGCAACCTGCTGCTCTCCTCTGTGTCCCTAAAGGTCTGTCCACAGGAGCAGCAGGAGACCCAACTCTCTGGTCCACTGATTTTCCCACTTGATGTTATAATACAATTTTGATGCAAATGAAGAGACTGGTATTTTGGACAAGTGGCCTCTGAGAGCTTGGCTAACGCGTGGCACGCACTGTCTGCGTGCTGACAACCGAGCCCTGAAGGCAGAGCGTGCACCAGCGCAGAGGCAGAAGCGAGTGCCTGCCTGGGAGGGGACAGCTCACTCTGCCTCCTGCCTGCACCCTCTGCACCTCCGAGGAGAGACTGTCGGACTGAACTGCCCACCCACCTCGCTGTTCTGCCCACACTGAAGACCCAGCCCAGTGACTGGAGCCCCCATCCCCCGACTCTGGTTCTTCCCTGGGTGCCCTCTGACCAAAGGTCGTCCCACCTTGTTGCCGCCACCGGCACCGCTGCCGTTCTCCTCCTCTTGGGGGTCTTGACTGGCACCACTCTCTTCTCAGTCACCGGGGCTGTCATCCATGAGGGAAGGATCCTCTTTTTATTATCAGATTTAAAGGTTTCCATCTCTGTACCCTTTCACAAAGAGGAATCAGGACCCAAGCTTAATGACCTGCTTTTCTAATTCAGAAAAGCAAATCCCACTCTCTTGTCACACCAGGAATTATAGATCTATTCGTCCACGATGGGAGTCAATCTTTAAATCCTACAAAGTCCAGTGAATTCTAATAAGCTAGACTACTTCCAGTCATCAGCCAGTTACTAGGCAGGGCAGGCCAGAGGTGACCCAGAGGGTGAGCAGGGCTGGAGACTCCGATGGCCGGTGGCAGGCAGGTGTGGGTAGACGGCAGCACAATGGGCTTGGGAGACAAGAGCCCTGGGACCTGCATCCATGTCGGGTGCCCCACACAGGCAGCCAGAGAGAAGCAGAAATGCCTCCCAGCAGCCTCCGCTCCTCGGTGATGGGGTCAGCAAGGGAAAAGGATGAGCACCATCCCCAGGGAAAGGAGGCGGAGCCCTTTAAAGTCCCTTCCCTCACCATCCCAAATGCCACTGTCCTCAGGATGCTCAGCCTACCCAACCCCTGAAACACTTCTCAGTGACTGCTCCCTCATCTGCCTGAACTCCAGGTACTCACTTTCTCTATAGTGGCTCAGTTTCAAGAAACCCTGAGGCCATTCGGGTTGGTTTTTGTTTTTCAGACAAGGTCTCCCTCTGTTGCCCAGGCTGGAGCACAGTGGTGCAATCATAGCTCACTACAACCTCGAACTCCTGGCTCCTGGGCTCAAGCAATCCTCCCACCTCGGCCTGGGACTCCAGGCTCGTAGCTGGGACTACAGGCTCGTGCCACCAAACTCCACTAATTTTTTAATTTTTTGTAGACAGGTCTTGCTATGTGACGCAGGCTGGTCTCCAACTCCTGGCCTGAGACCATTTTCATTCACAATAAGGTTTCACCGGCCAATACCTCTCCTTTAACCTAAAGATACTTCCGATTGGTGAAACTTTAACGAGCAATAGGGCATAAGAAGCATAACTGTACTAGGCTCCCCTGATTTGCAGAATCCACACCCTCCTTCGCCACCCAGTCCCCAGCCTCTGCTCTAACTTGGCTTCTCTCTTCCCTACCTGTTGTTCTGCCTCAACCCTTCAGTACTGAAGCCCAGTCCCCACCCAGAGAAGGGGCTGTGACAATGGGTCTAGGTCTCTGCCTTCCACTTAGGAATCAACCCAGAAGCTCCTAAGATCTTACTGAAGCAAAGGTTTGCCCAGAAAAAGGTAGTCAGCAAAAAATAAGATAGTCCTCTCCAAGTCATAATTTGATAATTTATTGCTCACCCAGGATGGCTGTTTACAGCTTAAGAAAAAAATTAGCAGGCCATCGTCCTCACCTGTCCGGCTAGAGTATAGACCCTTGCCAATGTATCTTCATTTCTGTCAGAATTCAGAGGGTGGTAACAGTCATTCCAACCATTTAACGAGCCTACTGAGCGCACGGTGCTGCGGTCTATACAGACAGAAATTTGTCTGATCCTGAGGTGGATATTTAGTGCATTTTACAAACGAGAAACTAAGACTTAGTTAACTAGAACATGGGCACAAAAGTTTGAAATCAATCATCCAGGATTAACAGCCAGGTCCTACAGACTCCAAATCCTGTGCCTGCCCGCCCTGCTTCATGGCCGCAAGAGCATCTTCCAGAAGCACGTTCTCTGGAGCTCAGTGCTCACAGGATGTCGAGCCCTGTGGGACCTTAGAAAATCTCATCCCAAGCTCCTCACTACTTGGATGAAACGGAGGCCCCGCACGAACGCGATTTGCCAGCATCCCTAGTTCACAGCCCTCTGCTCGCTTTCGGGGACAGTTCACTGCGCTCGCACCGGCCCGGCAGTGCTGCCCTGATAAGGGAGCCGAGGGGCCGGCGGCTGCAGAAGGGAACACGCAGCGGAAGCATCCACGCGAGGCCACGCTGACACAGCCGGAAACTGGCTGTACCGACTCCTTCCGACCCGACCCTAGGCCCCGGCGCTCGGTGCAGAACGGGTCTCCGCCCCAGGCCAAGCCCACTGCCGGCGGCGCGCTCCTCCGGCCCGGCGCACTGGCTGCCCTGCTTCTCCCGGGCCCCTGCACCCCACTTTTGGCTTCCGAAGCGCAGCCGAGAAGCGGATCCGGCGCGGCTGTGCGACCCGTGTCCCACCCAGACCTCAGAGGCCCGTGGTCCCGGCCCAGCCCCACGGCCGCGTACTCCTCCACCTGCCGCTGAGACTCAAAATACTCAGCACTTCCCAGCCCCTTCCGGTCCCGCCCCTTCCGACCCCGCGCCCCCGACTTCGCCCCCGCCCGGGCTCCGGGGTGCTGGCTGACGCGGAAGTCCGGGAGCGCCCCCTGCAGGCCGCGCGCCACAACCGCGCTCACGGTGGGCACCTGGGGCGCTCGCCCGCTGCTGGAGCAAGAGGAGCGGCGTGGCCTGGCTCACGGAAAGCGGAGGTGTCAGTTCCCGGGCCCCTCAATCAGAAATTAGGGAAGGGAAGGGGGATCTGTATTTTTGGGAATCCCGGTGGGGATTCCCACAGAAACGAGGTTCGATGCTCCCTGCTGGACGACGCAGCCTGGGGGCGGAGACGCAAGACGAGCCCATTGGGTGCAAGAAGAGAAATTAAAGCCTCCGCTTACATTTGTTATCTTAAAGTAGGCGTCACTAATATTTAATATTCAGATTGGCGGCCCGAGAGGTTCCCTGCGGTCCAGGGCGGCTCCACCAAGCTGCCCAGGTGTCCTGGGTGCCGAGTCACTTGGAATTTGCATTGAGTTTTAGTTAAAAATCACACGGCTTAAAGCAGCCTAAAAAAGGCCGGAAAGAAACCCCAAGTTGGAAACACGACTAAAAATGACAGCGCAAGCTGAAGGCTTCACCTAGGGCATTTTGAAGTAAAAAGGATGATCTGACACGGTCTGCCCCTAAAATGAGAAATCAAGAGGGCTGTTAGAAATGTGCTTTACAAGAAATCAGCTAATAACAGAATGATTACTCTCCACAGACTAGAGGTGCACAGAGCTTGGAGACCCAAGCCGGAGCTCTTCCTTCCACTAGCGTGGTGCCTCTGGCTTCTCCAAAGCAGGAGTCCCCAACGTATGGTGAGTTGTACGATTATTTCATTACATATTACAGTGCAATAATAATAGAAACAAAGTGCACAATAAATGCAGTGCGCTTCAATCATCCCGAAACCCTCCTCCTCACCCCGCCTCCGTGGAAAAATTGCCTTCCATGAAAACGGCCCCTGGTGCCAAAACGGTTGGGGAGGGATGCTCCAAAGCACTTTCAGCACTTTCATTAGCTGCTGAATGCTAATCCTCCATCCTTGAGCAGTAGGCTGCAGGGGAAAGTTTAAAGAAACCAAGGCTTAAGTAGATAGATACATGAGCGATCACAGCAGGTTGGATGAGGTGGCCTCCAGCCTCTTCAGGAGGGCAGCCCCCTGGGGCAGGACGCACCTCTCCTCTGCCACCATGAAAGTGTTCCAGTCACTGACCTCTAGGGTCCTCTGGCTATGAGCCAGAGAAAGCCCAAGTCCAACTGGGCTTTCTCGGCTGGGGCTGAGAAGCATCATTTTGCTTTGTGAATAAAGGAAGAGAAAATACTTGCTGTTAAAACTGACAAAGATTGTTTGCTTGGCCAAACTTTGGTCAAGTTTCTGAATCTTCTACTAGGCCCATCTGTGTACGTCCTTGTAAAATCCAGTTGGTAAGAATCACTCCCCCATCCTAGATGATATGTGATCACCCTGGGTACCTTATCAGCTTCCTCATCCTCCTCCACCAGGTGATGTCTGACCACCCTGGCCTGTCTCAGCAAGAATCCCCTCATCCCTCATGCTGCCTCTGAGCAATTTTCTATCCATGGGCCCCAACCCTGCTCCTTGGCTATAAATTCCTACTGGCCTATGCTGTATTTGAAGTTGAGCCGAATTTCTCTCCTCCACTGCAAGACCTTGTTGTACGTTCCCTATGCCTATTGAGATAATCCTGAATAAAGTCTTCCTTACTGTGCTTTAATGAGTATCATTAATTTTTTTCCTTAACAATACCACCCCCTGTGCATCTCTCCTTAAAACCTCTTTTCATAGCCAGCTGGAAAATGAGGCCTAAAGAGCAGGAAACAAGCCTGTCTGCCTTAAAAGCTTTGTTTGAAGTGAGAGAAACCCATCCTCCCTCCCCCAGGAGGGGTAAGGAATCAGAGCTATGTGGTTTGCGTGGATTGGAGTCAACACCTGAAGCATTTGAGGGGTTTTTTTGGTCTTTAAACTGATAAAATTGTATTTATCATGTGAGGTAATGCATATGTCAATCAGCTAGATTTGGTCCTCCCGCAATGTATATATCCTTTAAAAAGACACCATGTTGAACTCCTGAAGCATTTGAATGCCACGCTAAGGGGCTGGATTTTCGCCTGAGTCCCCGGAGCAGAAGCAGCCAAGTGCAGGCAGGTGCCTGAGGAGAGGGCAGGAAATGAGGAAGTCCACTGTGAGAGGCTGTCAGTGCAGGCTCGGCCAGAGCAGAGGGTCAGCACCTGGCCAGGTGCAACTCAGAGGACTGAGGCTTGGACCGGCCTGATGGTTTTCTCCTATGCCACCTTCACCCAAGATAACAGAGGAGTCTTGCTTGGGTTCTTGGGTAGACACTGAGCAGGTATTTGAAGGAGAGATAAGTTTAAGTTCTGACATGCTTTATTTGCGGATGAGAACTCATCCTGGAGAGGGTAAGATGTGGGACAGGGAAGGACACTAGGGTTTCAAGTGTTCTTTGTGTCTCCGCAATCCTTAAAGCCATTTCAGCAAGCTGTGGAGACTGTATTGAGAGGAGGGAATGGACAATAAGATCGAAACTTCAAGATGAAGAGAGGAAAAGTTACACAAATTCTCATTCAAATGAAACCCATGACCACTTTTTAAATGTCCTACAGAATCACTGGGTGAGATAAGTAAGGTTGCTGTTTCGATGTAGATGGGAAAAATGATATAATAATACATGGAGAAGTCTTGGTTTCTTCATCTGAGGGAAGGATTACCAAAGTGGAAATGAGTAAAAATGGGTAACTATTTACTACTAAGTCTCTTGTGTTTTCTCATAATCAAGCCACATAAACTCCTCCCTACTTTTCCCTCAAAACCCAGCAGAGTGGAACCAAGGCTTTAGTATCAACTTCTCTGTGCCTTTCCCAAAGTAGGTAACTAGGAGTATTCCACGTTCCAGGCCTGTACCGCCACACTGGGCTGGGAGGCTCTAAACTGAATCACAGCTGCAGCCTTCCCCAGCTCAGGGACAAGCTCGCCCCTGCCAAGTGTCGGAGTCCAAGGCCCAGGCCCACCACCCTGTCATGACTTCCCGCAAGAGCGGCTCTCCAGTTCCTCCTCACCTTGTGGGAACAGCTGCCTCTTCAAGGTCCCACCCTAGCCAGGGAGTAGAGGGCAGGCCTCAGGCAGGGGCGTGGACACAGCTGGTCTAGCTCAGGTCTGCAACAGCTGGGCCGGCCTGAACCCCATGGGCCCACTCTGACCCACTTCCCCATCCACCAGCAGGGGGCGCAGGCGGCTGGCACCTGCCACCTTGGATGTTCAGCTGGAGGAATGAGAGGAGCCACCAAATGAAAGAGGTGCCCTTGGGCATCCCTAATCCAAAAACCCGAAATCTAAAATGCTCCAAAATTTGAAACTTTCTGAGTGCCTACATGACACAAGTGGAAAATTCCACACCTGACCCCATGTGATGAGTTGCAGTCAAAACTTTGTTTCATGTGCAAAATTATCTAGAATGCTGTATAAAACTGCCTTCTGGCTATGTGTATAAGGTATATATGAGATATAAATGAATTTCGTGTTAAAACTTGGGTCCCCTCCCCAAGATATCTCATTATGTGTGTTTACAAATATTCCAAAATCAAAAAAAAACCAAAATCTGAAACACCTCTAGCCCCAGGCATATGGGATAATGGATTCTCAACCCGCGTGGGAAACAGCAGCTGCCCAGACCAGAGGGCAGCCAGCAGCAGAGGCCTCGGCCCCTGCCCTCATCCTGAGAAGCTTCTGTAACAAAAGCTGCCAATTTTCAGGGAAGAGAAAGAACACTCTCTGGCCTTGACTCGAGCCCAGAGAAACAGGAACCTCAAAACCTTAGTTACCCAGCAGAACTGACAAGAGCTGTGCGCCACATCCTACCCCTGTGGCAAAGCGACAGGCACAGCTGCGGAAGTGCAGCCTCAGACCGGAGGTGCATAAGGACTGGGGTGCGCAGACCAAGGGCAGAAGCCCCCAGCTGCCTACCACCAGGGCAAAGTGACATACACATCCTAGAAAGACCCCAAGGGACCACAAGTGCATTCTCTTTTTTAAAAAAGAAGAAAAATGAGCAAATATATATAAAATACTGTCGATCTCTCCTGGGCCAACGCAGCAGCAATCACAGTGTTTCTCCTTCTTCCGGAGCTTTCCTCCGAAGCATGCGTCTGGCAAAGTCCATGACACTGGTCTCTGGGAAGCACAAGCCACCTGCTCCACGTGACTCCCACGCAGTCACCGCAGCTGGGCAGTGCCTCAGCTCCTGGGACAGTCTCTCCCTGAAGACTTGCTGTGCCGGCGGGGGGCTGCCAGTGGAGTGCCCTGTTTTCCACCTCGAGTCTCCCCCGCGCCCCAGGATAATACTGCTTCTGTGGGTGTCCCTCGGGGAAGGTCCATCAGAGTTTATGGGCCAGGAGGGTGGTGAGCTTGATCTTGCCATCCATGGAGGCGGTGAGGCAGGTCCCACAGTCCATGGCGGTACTCCAGTCCACGGTGACCACAGGGGCCCGGTGGCCACCCAGGCTCAAGCAGCTTTCCAGAACCTTCTCATCACCACCCAGCTGCAAGAGGATAGGAAAGAGAAAAAGGTGTCAGCAGACACCACTCACAAACACATCCACCATATCCACTTTTGGCGACCAAACTGTCTGCAGCCTGGGGGCTGCCACCCCAACTTCCTCGAGGCCGGGCACGGATGCCCACCTTCCACCTTTCCAGAAAGTCAGTTTAAGTTCTTAAATCAGGAAATGCCTTCACTTTCCCAACTACAATTAGTCCAACTGAAGTAGAAAACAAGTACCTAAGAAGCTCCTGAAAAGACAGAATTTTCTCTGCCACCTTGAACTTGCTGTGGGCTAGTGCCTGCTGCTCACCCCTCAGCTGTGCTCCTGCAGCATCACTGCCCACTGCCCGGCATCTGCTCGTGCATCTGCTTATTTGTTACAGTTCACCTCCCATGCCGGGGACCGCCAAGCCGCTCCAGAGCATGGGCTCAGCCATCCCGCCACACCCCGAGCAGCGTGCAACATGGTTCTCGCTGCCCCGCCAGCTCTCCAGAGTCAGACGGGCGCTAATGGGGAAGGGGAAGTAGGAGCAAAGTGAATTACTACCAGTACACTACGTGAACAACACCCGTGAGCAAGAGGCATGAGAAAACACTCATAAAAATCATACATTGTTCACAGATCGTCAAAATGGAATCTGAAGCCCAGTATATTCCTTAAGTAATTAGACCCCATTATTGACATTTTAAAAATCATACAGAGGAAAATCTTCCAATCCACACTGGTTTTAGAGCAAGTGTGACTGCAAATCATATAAACTGATCAGAGCATATGCCGAGAGCTGCATGATTAAAAATAAAATACGTATGCGTACACACATATTAATATATCCATGCAGAGAGCGAGTTACTGAATAGCCCACCTGAAACAACTAAAACAATAAAATCAGGCTTGTAAACTGAACACTTTTTATAGTCTCTCCACTGGGAGATAAGCAGCTATGAGAAAGGATGGAGCTAATTTTTAAGGAGAAGGCAAGAGCCACTGGAATCATCACCCTCTGTAGAAAAGGGGGGTCTTAGTGCCGGTGAGCCCAGACCTCACTGCACATACCTCAGGCCACAGTCTAGAAGGCTCCTCATTTCCCACCTCAGCACCCGCTTCCCCCACACCATGAGTTCTCACTTGCCTCTGCCCAGGTGGGGCCCCAAGGCCTGCCTTCCTCCTTTCTACCCAACTCCTCCTCCTCCTGGTTCCATGGCCTCCCCGGGGTCCTCCCTGAGGACTCAAACCCCACTAAGAGCATCTTCGTCTCAGAGCTGCTCCATGCTGTGCTGTTCCCACTGTCAGCCCTGTGCCTCTACTTTGAGCGTGTGCCCCAGGAGAGCAGAGATCATAGCTCAGTGCCTAGGCCAACACCCAGCACACAATTTCTGCCCAAAACTCATCTTGTTGCCTGACTCATGAGCTGTCGCAACGACAGACGCTGAGAACATTCCACCTTGTATGACTCTCTCTACCTACACAAACACCACCATCAGGCAAATAATTACAAATTAACAGTGAGGCTGAGGATGAATTCACTTGGTACAGACACAGGAGCTTAGACTACAACACAAGCCTCATCTAGTCTATTTGATGATGCCAGTAAAATAGAAGACACATACTTTCATATAATTATATTAAAAAAGGACATGGAACAAAAGCTCTAACTCTAGAATTTAAACAAATGTGTAAGCTGAGGGACAAAAACAATGTGGACACTCACATTATGGTTTGATAAATCAAATGCTCAAATTCTGTCTCAAACATGGACTGGAAGGTACTTGACCCACGGGACATCCAATGAAATAACAAATCCATACCAGATTAGAGTAACTAAAAAATCCAGCTGGCTTGGACCTCTTTGGGGGCATGTTTCCCCCACCCCAGCACTTCCCAACTCTTCTTATTCCTTAACATTTTCTATAATGGTTGTTATTCCCAAGGAACAGAGGCAGGAAAAGGGCAGAATCTTGTCCTAGATGAGCAGAGGGGACAGGCACCTTGTGCTCCGCCCCAATCCTGCCTTCTCCACCTGAGCTGAGAAGCAGCCCCGGCCCAGCTCACAGCAGGGAGGCTCTCCATGCTGGCCACCCTGTGTCAAAAGCATCTCCACTGCCCAGCAGCGTGGGGACAGAAGGTCACGCTCAGCCCAACCACAACCCAGACCTCCAGGGAGGAAGCCTCTACCCACCACAACACCCCACCCAGTTACCTTGTAGATGACGCCCCCCGTGGCAGAACATGTCAGCATGTAATTGCCCTCTGAGTCAAAAGCGAAGAGACGGCCCCTGGGGACTTGCACCTGCTTGTAGCCACTGTATCCGGACAGCACAAAGGGGCCGGTGGCGTCGGAGGGGAGGCCATACTCAGACACCTTCAGGCCGCTCTTGTGGATGTTCCACTGGATGAACTGCAGTCACAGAGCACAAGCAGAGTGCTCTCTTAGCAGAGCCTGGCCAGCCGCAGCCCAGGGCCCGAACCTGGAGGGGAGAGTGAGGACCGACCCCGGAGCAGAGGCTGGCAAGGGGGACTCACCTCCCTAGGCCACAGTTCTGGCACCTTTGAAAGGCCTTTCAACTGCCAGAGGCAGAAAAGGGGCTTGGGGTGAGGGGTCCCCAGGCCATCCCCAAGTCCCATCTCTCGCCAACAAAATCTAAGCATTTTTTAAGGAAGAATATCTAGAAAAACAGTCAGCAACCTCACATCAAAGTCCAATAGGAGAGAAAAAGGGACAGCAACTGGCTTTGCATGGCTTTCTGGTCTCTCAGCAGGGGGAATGCTTCAAGTGCCGCCATGATGATGATGATATTCATCATCATCCTCAGCCTCATCATAGTTAGAAACCAGCTAGATTTTTCTATCTTAGGAACAAGGTAGAGAGGACAGATTCCAAATACATTTCCAGCTTCTCGGCAATCCCATCAGTTGAACACTGAGTGACGCGGTGGTAAACGTGGCTTCATTCACCGCGGTGTGCGTGACCCATGAGCCTGCCCCACGGCAGGCTGCTCGGCGGAGACCACCTCTTCACTGGGAGTCCTACCCACACAAATGGGAAGTGAAGCTTTAATAATCCCTTCCTACACTTCTCAGATGAAGAATTTATTTTATAGTTCCTGTTTTCAGTGGATAAGAAGGTACACAGTATGGAATCCAAAGGCACAGGAGGGCAAGCACGGAAAGCTGAACTTTCTCCCCCACCCCTGCCCACTGCCTGGCTGCCTTCCCAAGGCGGCACTCTTCCCGCCCCTAATGCACCTCCACAGACACAATCTACGAGGGGGCATTTGCTTTTACTTTCACTTTTTTTATTGGCTTCCTTCTTACATCTTTGGACTCTGCTCAGGCCTGTATGCCTCTGGGGAGATGTCCCAATCCTCTCAGCAAACTATGCATCCATGAGTGGTCCCAAGACCACCCATTCCCGAGCTCACCAAAGCATATCTTAGCCCCAAATTGGACCCTGTCCATGGTGAGATGAGTTACTTTTGCTACAAGGAGAACAGTCGTGGCTTTCTCTTTCATAAGGATAGCTGACCCCCACTGAACTCATTTAAACCACACAAAGGATCCTGTGAGATGCAATGCTATTTTATCCTTATTTTACAGATGACAAAACTGAGGCAGAAAGAGGCCGAAAGTCACAGAGCTGGTAAACAGTATGGGCGGGACCTAAACCTGGCCCATTGTGTGGTCCCAGTGCTCTCTCATCGGAATCCTCGGGTGCCTACCTTCCCGTCCTCACCGATGCTGTACACAGCGTTCTCGTCGTAGCTGAACTCCACGGAGTAGACCTCTCCGCAGTGGGCCCTCCAGCTCATCGCGCACTCGTGTTGCTGCATGTCTGAGGCAACGAGACACTGCCACTCAGATTCTGGCCCGGGCACTGAGGAAGGCATCTGCCTGCAGCAGGAGGCCCCTGGCCCTCTGCCCAGGGGTGACAGCTGTTCTGGAGGCCAAGGGCCTGCTGGACCCGACAGGTGTCACAGAGCTGCCCCTGCCCCAGAGGTCATGCTGCGTCTGAGCTTCAGATGCAGCTTCCTTCGCTGGATCAAAGCAAGGTTCGGGAGTCTCCCAGGGGGAGCTGGAGCTCTTCTGGGGAGCCCTAAGTCTAGGGGGACACTCGAGCACCTGCCCTCTGTAACTTCCCCCAGGGTACCCTGGGGATCCCTTGAAGATACAGTCCAGATCTGGGGGTGTGTCCTAGGGACAGGGCCTGGCCTGGGGACTTGTAAACAGCACGCCAGATGGTTCGGATGCCCCTGGTTAAGGAGCACCGTTCTGATGCTTTTGTGAGGAGAAAGAGCTGCCAACAGCAGGCGGAGAGGATGGCATCACTCTCCTGTGTCCTTCAGGATTCCACATGGGTGTCGAGGACTCTAATGGAACAGGACTGTCGTGCTCCATCACCTCCCCCACATCTGCTGACACTAATCACATGCAAGTTGATTACTGTGGGTATTTTGAAAACTCTGACCAAAGTTAAGCACTAGTACGTACATCTGAAATCAGGGTTTTGCAATAGCCTCTAATTGCAAAAAAAATCCAACCCTCTTCCCTGGGACATCAGAGGAGGGGACAAGGATTGCCATGAGCACACTTGCATACCAAATAAGCGGATGACACCATCGGCTGCCCCTGTGACCAGCAGGTTCCCATTGTGATTAAAGGCTGTACAGTTGATAGCAATGGGTTCTGGATCCAGGGAGAAATGGAGCTATTAAAAAACAAAAACAAAAAAACCATTACCAGATCTTCACCAAGCCCAAGTACACTGCTTACTCCAACGTAGACACATACATAGGCGTCCCAGGCTGGGTGGACCTGAGCCTTTGCCAAAGTGCTGTGCTTATGACCTTCTGAGCTCTTTCCAGGGCAAAGTCTCTGTGTCCTAGAACATTCTGGTTTCCATGCAGATAATAATCCAGGCTTGCTCAGTTGTAAAATGTGAGTAATCCACATCTTAGTATCCTACACTTCACCCAGAGTGCATTCCAAGCTAATTCTTATTGAAAAGTCTTACCACCACCAGGAAATAACACTTCGTCAACTGCCTTTCGTGACAGTCACCCCTAGGAGACTGCCTATGCCAGGGTCACATGGCTGCTCCATTCCCTTCGCATCAAGCCCTACGGCCCCCCCACAGAAATTCTTCGAAATACAGCAGCAAACAAAACAACCTCACAGAACTTAAGGTCTATTAATTAATCAGATAATTAATGAAGAATATCATTTCAAACAATATGGAATCCCAGGAACCCTAAATAACCCTCCTGAAACTAGGAACACAAGATAGAATGTTATTTAACACACACACACACACACACACACACACACAGTGCTGAACTAGCAAATAAAGGACTGATCTGAGGCCAAAAATGGGGGACAGCAAGAATCCAGGGGACTAGTGACCTCCGCAGCTGGCCTTCACTATGGGCCAGTCATCGAACACAGGTGACCCAACTTCCCGCTGCAACAGCCACGCAGAGCTTAGGGGCCTGGAGACAACAGCGTAAGACCTGCCCAGGGTCAGGTGACGAGAAACTATCACGTAAAGCCGGAACTCCAAAGAGCTGTACCCTCAGTGGGGGAATGAACTAGAAATAAACCTACTTCACAAGAAGGGATAACAAACTTACCTCTCTGCAAATCTGTAACCACAAACTGGCCCTGACGTGACCCAAATTCACAATCCCTCTGTAGGCTGAGAAACCTCAAGCAGAGAATTTATTTTAAAGTTGGCAGGAGTTGGCAGTGCCCACAGGCACCTGGCAAAAGTGAATACAAATCTTCTCCAGAGAAACGCGAACTCCAGCCCAAGACTCAAAATATTCTCAAGGACAAAGGTCCAAGAAACATAAACCCACAGTCAAAATTCATTAAGACAGGAAAATCAGGCAACTGGAGCATGTACCCACAGGAACAGCAGACAGCAGAGTCAGACGCACAAAGACTTGAGATATAGAATGACCAGACAGAACATACAATGAGAACATCCAATATACTCAACAAAATAAAAGAAGGAATTGAAAATATGGATAAAAGCCAGGTGTGATGGCTCACGCCTGTAGTCTCAGCAACTCGGAGGGCTGAGGCAGGAGGACTGCTTGAACCCAGGAGTTCAAGGCTGCAGTGAGCTATAATCACAGCACCGCATTCCAGCCTGGGCATCAGAGTGAGACCCTATCTCTAAAAAAAAGAAAATATAGATAAAAATGGGAGACTGTAAAAATGATGAAACAGGTTTGAAAAAATGAAGTTGAGCCTCTGGAAATGAGAAATACAATAACTGAAATTGATATTCTAATAGGTTCAGTAGAAGATTAGATGCAGTGGCAGAAAGAATTAGCAAACTCATAAATCTGAAGAAACTATCATCAAGAATGCAGCAAAGTGAAACAAAAAAAGGACAAGAAAAGTTCTAACATGTATATAACTGGAGTTCCAGAAGGCAAGAGATAATCAGAGAACTGTTAATACTGGAAAAAACAATGACTCAGAATTTTCCAGAATTGAACAAAGACACAAATCCCCTGATTGAGAAAACCAAACAAATCCCAAGCAAGACTTTAAAAAAACTAAATTTTAAAACTTAAAAACAAGAAAATCCTGATACCCAGATAAGAAGATCCTAAAAGCTGCCAGAGAGAAACGACAACTGACAAAGCAATGGCAATTACGCTGACAGCTAACTTAGTTTCAGCAAAGGTTACCAGAGAATACAACCAGGTCAGAGTTAGGAGAATCAGTGTTCAATCTGGAATACAATAGAACATTCTAGAAAAATACATATTCTATGGTTCCATTGATATGAAGTTAGAAAACATGCAAAACAAATCTATGTTGTTTATGGACATATATTAATGTAATAAACTAATTGTTAAAATGTAAAGCAATAGTAAGCCAAAATGCAAGACAAGTTCTCTCTGGAGGGGAAAGGAGACAGAGATTGTGGAGGGGCACGCAAGAGCTAAAAAGTATTGGTAATGTTCCATTTTTACTGTGATGGGTACATGGGTGCCCGTTTAACTGCTTTTCCTCACATTATACCATATACCCATGATTTCAATATTCTTTTGCATGTATTCAATATTTAATTAAAAATGTGAAAATACAAGTAAAAAAAATTCTGAATTGTGATAAGAGCTTTGGAGGAAAATAGCAAGATGCTAGGAACTATGAGGGACTGAACTGAACAGGTGTAGAGGACAGGGGGCAGGGCCACAGGAGGGTCACCAGAGGCCAGTCTAGAGTGTGTTCCTGGAAATGCAGGTCGTGTTTGGACTGGAAATGCACTGACAGCGTTTCTTATGGACGGATTGTGTGAGCAGAGGGAGGAGGATGGGTCCTGGAAGATCCCCAGTTTCCGAGTGGGATGTGTTTGCCAAAGTGAGGAAAACTGCAAAAGGAGGGACAGATGTGGCAGCGGGTGGAGGCCAAGAATTCGGAGGTGGCCCCGACTAGCCTAAGAGACCTCCCCATGGGAACAGAGACCATTTCTACAGGCAGATGCAGGAAAGCACAAGCTGAACACCTGGAATGCAGCCCATCTGATGCAGGGACCCTCGAGTGTGTTCGACAGAATAGGCCATACCACTTTTGAGTGCTGAAACTAATAATAAGAAACATCTCTGCCTTCTAAACAGGTGAGTTTAACATTATTAAATCTCTCTGGGACTTAGGGTAGCAGCTGCAAGCATCTGTTATTATTCTGGGGGAAACATGTCCTCAGCTCCAAAGACGGTGGCCAGGCTGTCTGGTCAGCTGTCACTTCTTATGAACACACACGTGTCCTCGCTACTGCTGGCTGCCACTGTAATTCTCACGCAATTCTAAGTTAACAGGGATTCAGGCGGCACCAGTCCTCTCCTAAAAAATAAACCACAAGGGCCTTCTGGTAGGTTCTGGGTGACTTCTAAGTTTCTGGCACAATTCTGAATGACTTGAGTTGCTAACAATCTTCCCAACTGGAGTCTACTACTTTTCAACACTTACACTTTTAAAAAAATCTGAGGAGACCAAAGCAAAAAACGGGAAGAGACTCATCAGGGGAGACTCACAGGGGAGCGCAGACAGTGTGTCCCGCCACAGGGAGACCCAGAGGGCAGGGCCCGTACCTGCTGCTTCATGGTTTTCGTGTCCCACAGCAGCAGTTTGCCAGGAACCAGGTTCGTGCCCTTGCTGCCAATGTCAGGTGCCGAGGAGTCCACCTGGGAAGTGAGGCTCGGGGATGCCGCCGAACAGACGAAAGAGGCCCCGCTGGGGCTGCACGCAAGGGACAGGATTCTGCAACACACGTGGGCCCAGGTCAGACCCTCCACCTGCCCCCAAAGGGAGGGCACATTTGGCTCTGAGGCCTAATCCTACTACGGGACATGGGGCACTAGGCCCCACGGAGCACACTTGGCAGCCTGCGGCCTTGGGGGGCCTCCAGCTCACCTGGGCATGTCGTCGTTGATGCTGATTTCACAGAGATTCTTCTTGGCTTCTGTGTCATAAAGACGCACCGTCCCCACACCACTGCCCAGCAAGAGCTGGAACGACAATAGGCAGGAGGAGAAGAGAACAGTACGGAGTCAGGCCAGGTCAGGGGGGTCTTAAGAGGGGGCCGGGCTGCCCAGGCTACAGGGGTGAGGCGGCTCCTCCACTCATCTGGCTACAACAGTCCTCACTTCAAAATTAAATAAAGACATCAGAGCTGACCTTGAATAGAAGCAAAACCACAAAGGCATCTGTGGAATGGGAGAGATGCATCACCTTGGATACACCTGAAAATGTTCTGGTTGGTTACATGAGACCCTCCAATCATCCCCTTTCTTCAGTTTGAAACCCCAGCCATTCCAACCCTTCCTCTCTCTTCTGCTCTGTCCACTGCCCCTCCCTGGGTACTGGCCCAGCCAGTCACGGAACCTGGGGGCTTCAGCTGCCTCTTCAGGAGACAGCGCTGGTTCTGGGCCTACAAAGGCCTCCAGAAAAGAAATAAAAGTGGCTATCCTGCCTTCAGGGACTTGTGACTTATTTGGTGAGAAGCCTCAAAGATAATAACAAATACCGCCAGAAGAAAGTACCAGAAGCAGCTCAGGTCTAGGGTATCCCCAAGTGAATGCTGTGATGTCAGCATTCACTTGGCAAATTGACACTGGTGCAGGGAAAGCCCTGAGATCCTAGCCCGTGAGGATAATTTCTTCAGCTGCCAAAAAAAGGGGTCTGCCCCTTGGGCTCAAAAAATGGAACACAAGAAAAAATGATAAATCAATTTTACCTCCTTAACTACAAATCCTATCCAAATATTAGAGTCCAGAGGGAAAAGGAACAGTGTACTACTGGTGGGGGCAATTAGACCCATGGGAACCACAAAACAGAACACCATCCCCTCACCAATATAAGTTGCTTCCTGCGGGGCCTGGCCCAGAAGGGCTCTCGGTGGGCAGGGGGAGAGCTGAGACCGTGGTTGGAAACACAGACAGACGGGCGCCAGCAGGCAGGAGGTCCCCCGGGCAGACCACCACAGACAGGCAGAAGCTGTGTTCTCCAGGTCCCCCTGTGGCTCGTTTTAGTTCTTGTCCACCAGTAACCTCACTGCCACGCCAAAACAGGAGGCTGCTGGGCCAGTCCTAGATGTGTGATCTCTGAGTCCCTGAGCAATTCTTCAACTTAGACGGCAAAGGGAGCCCATAGGCCAACGTTACTCACCAGTCTGTCCCGCTTGGTGGCCCATTCTAAAGACAGCAGTGGCGACTTGGAAATGGAGGACGCTTTGGTCTGCATGATGGGGTTGAAGGACCACACTTTGATGACCCCATCTACGTCTAAGCTGGCCACCCTCCTCCCAGAGCAATCCACCCTGCGATGGAAGAAAAGGGAGCACCGTCAGCATCCCGGCTCAGTCCCCACCCTCCTCAGCTAGTGCCAAGATGATGGCTCCTCTGACTTCCCTACTGTATTAAAAATAATCCTGAGAGGCCTACACTCAACGGATAGGTATGGACTATTTCTGGAAATACTCTTTCGTTCATCTGTCTAAGAAATACTTCTTAAGTGCCTCTCCTGGTCAACACCAGGCATAGAACCGTGGGCAAGATTCCCAGGGCGCTACCCTCAGGCAGGCGGGGAGATTTAGCGCCTCCCCAATCACTCCAGAACAGCCCAAGGGCCAGGGCCAGGCTGTCAAAACAAGAAACCCACCTATCTTCTGAAAATTACACTCTGTTGAGGGTTTGTTCTTAAAAGGTCATGATTTCACCATGTTTAAGTAAAAACTTATAAATGGTAAATATTTACCTAAAAGTACCAATATAAAGCAAATTAAATTTGAGTGAGTTTTGGTGGTTAAAATAAAGGGTAACTTGTTCCTAAAACCAGACAAACATGAGTAGAAAGGACAGAGAGGCCGGCCTGTCCAACAGTAGCTCAGAGCAGGATCCCCGTGACTCTTCGGGGTGATCGTGGCCCTCTAGGGACCATCCCTCTACCCGCATCCCCATCCTCCCCGACCCCCTGCCAGTCATAGCTTCACATGAGCTGCCCAAAAGTCCAGGCTACCCTGCGCTTTCCCTGGTAGGCCACTGGCCCCAGGCCCAAACCCACCTGCAGTGCATGATGGACGAGTGGTGCTCCCCGTACTCCTCCTGCCCCAGCACAATGAAGGGCTGCTCGGGACGGACCCCTCCACCCTCGAGGCCTGCTGCGGAAGCCCGAGTCAGTGGCTCCACCGGCTCCGTGTGGAGCTCTGCGCAGGGTTCTGCCTCTGGGCCACTGGCTTCTGGCTTCTTCTCTGCACACTGTCATAAGCAAGTGGGACAAGTCAGCAGGCAAGGGGTCCCCCACACTCTGAGCACACTGCGGGGTGCTGAGGTCACAGCATGCCAGGAGCTCTAGTGGTTGTGGTTTTGCCTAACTCTGCACAGCAGCAGAACTCAGAGGAGAGGTAAGAAGGGCCCCTCCACAGTGCTGCTCAGTAGCTGCATGGGCGTCCCCAGGGGCATTTGGAACACGCCATACCTGGGAAGTGGTGGTAGAGAAAAGCTCCTTCCTCTCCTTGCCGTGGTCCTGCAAACGCCGCTGCCGGTGCTGTGACCAACTGGACTCCCCAGTGGCCAGCCCGCTGAGGAGGCTCTTCCCATCCTTGGTCCCGAACGTCAGGTCCTTTCCCTTGGTGGCCTAGAGGACAAGAAGCTGGCTGAGAAAAGTCTCTAGCAGTCTGCCCAGGGCGTCACAGCTGGGCCAGGAGGACAGCAAGCGCCAAGGCGTGCACAGCTTCTCTCCCCAACAGCTCCCAGGTAAGGTCCTCCCTGGCCAGGCTGAGCAGCTGGTTTAGAAAGTGCTGGCTCAGTAGGAGAGTTAGGTTGTAAGCTTCCTCCTTTCCGTTCTCCACCCATTAAGAGCGGGACAGGTCACCTGCAGTCCTCACCCTGCAATATCTCTCACCTGGAGATATTCCGGGGTGGATGGCAGGTTTCTAAAATAGTGGGCCCCTGATAAATGAGGATACCTCAAAAGCCTAGAATAGCCATTATGCAGGTTTGACAGATTTATCAACCTGACCAAGATATCTTCAAACTGGATTTTTGAGAATAAAAGGAAAAAGAACCCATATAATATTGCTAACTAGATTCTGTGAAGGTTACATATAAGAGCAAAAGAAATAACAGAGAGGAGGTCTCAGAGGAACTAAACTGATAAAGTTGCTAATACTTAGTCTCAGGAGCCTATACATCCAATGTAGACAGAAAAGGCAATAGTTCCCAAACTAGAGTGAATCAGAGTCACCTGGAAAGCCTGTAGTTGTGGTGACCTCTTTGCAGACCTTTATGTCAACCTAGATGAAATGAAAAATTTCTAAGGAAAATACAGGATAAAGAGGCTTCAAATTCCTCTAGTTGACTCAAAAGGCACTTGTAACACTGATGCTTCCCCAGGAAGAGCAGAAAATACAACACTGAGAAGTATAATACAAAGGAACACTTCCCTCACGAGTCAAGATGGCAAGGAAGGTGTCCAGTATAGATCAAGAACTGCTTTGATAACGACAGGGTTATGCATCCTAACAGAGGGAGGGACCTAAGCATGACCTATCGGATCCTGCTTAAAGCAGAGGAGAGCTTCTCTGTAAACTGTATCTACTCATAAGTCATTAAAGAAGGGTGAACAACCACTAAAGATAATAATGTATTAAAAGCTGTCCAAAAAACACTTTAATAAGTAGATTAAGGTAAATTTGTGTGTAGCTACACATGTATATAACTTAAGAAATTATCTACTGTGACACACCTATTATTTGAAAATTTTATTT
This sequence comes from Avahi laniger, assembly GCA_963575035.1. Taxonomy (NCBI): domain Eukaryota; kingdom Metazoa; phylum Chordata; class Mammalia; order Primates; family Indriidae; genus Avahi; species Avahi laniger. The sequence goes on along the minus strand of CAUYSK010089856.1, from coordinate 42,201 downwards.
TATTTAAGGGCAAACATCATAAAAACTATTGGCTTCATATAACATTACATGCCAATGGTCTCAATTATATTCTATCATAATCTGCCTGACTCCTACGGTTCAGGAGAGAGATTGTAACCTCTGTCTTATCATCTGACCATCTCACTTCTCACTCTGCAGATGCATATAAATTGACACCCATTAATTTTCAGTGGCCTGAGTAGATCAGGAGGGATTGCAAAGCCTCATAGAGCTTGCCAGGTAATCATCCAAATGGGAGAGGAAACAAGTTCCAGTAATTTGATCTTACCTGAAGCAAAACAAAGCCACCTAGAAAACAGGCCCTCATAAAACAGAAATTATACACCGAATGACTGGCTCTTCCTCCTCCTGCCAAGATACATAGGAACGGCCCCCCGGGCAGTGGTTACCACCACTGATGTCTCCATAGCTGGGAATTAATTTGATACTAATAAGAGTACAAGTACAGAAGTCTGTGGACACTTTGCTTTCTTCACATTACAGCCAATTAAAGGTTATCTCTGTAATAAGGTAATTCCCACTTGCAGTCCCATGGCTCAGGAAGTGGGTGTGAAGCAGCAGGATTACCCCTGGGGGGAAGGACAGAGTACAGACTGCAGACTGTGAGCCATGCAGCAGCCCAGGCAAGGCTCTCCTGATGTGCCCTCCCTGGCTACTGCAATTAGAGATCCCAGAAAAGTTTGGGAATTGTGGTTTTGCAGTTACTTTCTTCTTTTTTTTTTCTTTAATTTTGCCTCCAGATTCACACTGAAAGCCTGGAGAGTGTATATTACCATCTATTTTGCAAGAATAATGCTATGAACATCTTAGTAATAAGGACAACAGGTGCAGCAACCACTCACAAGCAGGCAAAATGCTGATGTGAGTGAAATCTACAATGCTCTAAATAAACAATAAATAGGAAAGTCTATAGACTGTATTTAACAATACATAGACTGTATTGTTAAATTAACAATTTTACATATTGTTAATTTAACAATACAGTCTATGTTTTATTGTGTGCTTATTCTTTAATAGTAAAAACAAATGCATGTAGTAAATAAAGCATGTAGACTTTTCTCACTCCTACCCCCATCAGAGGTATGGTGGGATAGGAGTGAGAAAAAAAGTCTACATGTTTTATGTGCACTGACAAAGCAATGTGGCTTATTTAAAAACCAGTATCATTGGGGAGGGGTAATAAAAAAAAACCAGCATCATTGTATACTGAGTTCAAAGCAGTATATTATCATGATCAACAGGAAGTGCCTACCATCCACTGCATTTGGTATGGTGAGAAAGCATCTAGAATTGTACACTCAAATTTGGGTATGACTTGTAATTAAGGGACTGAAACATCAGAATGTCCCCCTAGAGGAGGGGGCCTAGGATGTGAGGGGTCTAGAAATCATGCCATAGGGGCAAACAGGTGAGGGGAGGGGCATGAACAAAGAGTGCGTAGCATGGAAAAGATAGGAAAAGTTGTCCTATATAAAACAACTTACTCTACACAGCTTCAGAAAACAAAGCTAAGATTGGTGAGTAAAGTTACAAAGAAGTGTCTACTAGTAGTTTTCTAACAAGCATACATTCCCACTCTGACAAGCAGTGAGCTCTGCATCACAGGAGGCAATCAATCCAGACAATGTGCTCCTATACTCAATAGGAGGTTGGGCCAGAATGACCTTTAAGCTTCCCTCCAACTTTAGAATTCTGTGACTTTCTTGAACCTCATATCTAGTTATTGTTAGAATTGAAACCATCAATAAAAAACAAGTGACTTGACCATTGGGTTTTCCAGATTGTAGATATCTGTCATCTCTATTCAGGAACTGGAAACTTGGCTGTGTTAACATACCACTTGGTGACCCAGTCTTTATTCAATTATATCTTAGAGGCAAGGTAAGGAATGTTTTGCTGCAAATTACTCATTCTTAACCTCATTTCTTTGCTGTAAACTGCACAAAAATTTCCAATCCTATTTCATCCTCACCATGTGACACACAGTTCCTGAACACATAAAGAGCACAGCCATAGGCCTAGCCCCAAAGAAGCTGTCTCTGTGTTTTCTTTCATTTTAAGTTAATGAAATTGAGTTTCCTAATTTCAAGCTCATTTCAAGGGACTCACCACTCCCTACACCATCTATTAAACTTATAAAACATTGCACAGTGAAAGAGATCCAGAGAGCAAACAGTACAACTAACTCAGCCACATTCCACAGAACTGGAATTCTAATTTTAAGATTCGAACTTTCAGAAAAACATTTACAGGAGTAACCATGATTGATTTTTAACTGCTTCAACCCTCATGGATGCTAACACTATATTCATTTTGTGTTAATGGCACCTTAGGTCTCAGAACTGACTCAGGCACCCATATAGGCCAGGACCTACAGGAATACAACCTCTACTACTAAAATTGACTGAGTCCTAATCATCTGCCAGGCACGGCATATACCAAGGGCTCTGCTCCTATCAGCTCAACTAATCCTTCCCTCAGGAATAAATACTATTATTATTATCCCAAGCAAACTGGAGTGAGTTTAAACAATCTGAGCACCAATGCCAAACAAGGAACCAGAGCTAAAAGTAAAATTTTAAGAAGAGCCCATGCTCTTTCTGATCAGTGTCCTACTTAGTGTTTTCAGCTCAAAAATACTAAATCCAGGTGCCATGTTCCAGTGGCAGCCTGGAGCAGCCCCAAACTACTGCATCACTTGCAACTGGTCTCAAGCCGAGGGTGGTAGAAGAGGAAGGCACAGACTATGATCACTTACTTTATCTGTAACTAATAAAAACACATTAAAAGCGAAAGTGTCTCTATCCAAGCAATAAAGTATAACTCTGAGTCTCTTCAGCTTTCACTCTGGCAGGCATTTCTGAAAGCAATGAATTCTGACAATCTCTGCTAGGAAAACTACTTAGTGGGATGCTTGGCTATTTTGGACATAAGCTGACATCAAAGAAATTCTCTCGCAATCTTTCATAAAAGTAAAAAATAGAGAAAATTCTTTGCAGAATCAGCAAATACCAACTTGTACGTGAAATACATGGATTCAGAGGCAACTATTATAATTTTCTCCTTAGCCAGACACTTCTTTATATCATCAAAAATTCAAAATTCCAGAATTGCTTGAACTCACATTTGAGCCTCCAAAACACAGTCATAAGCCCTCGTGAGCTCATAAGAAATTTATGAGAAAAGAAAGGGGAATCTTCAAAGCCTACTTCCTGTCATTGGCTATCCATTGCTTCAACCGGAAGGTGTCGCAGACTTTTCAGAGTTGGCACAGGAGTGCAGGTGGTGGTCAGAGGAGAGCAGCCACTTGGGTCAGGAGACCTGGGTCTGAGGTCCAGCAATGCCTTTATCAGCGCACATGTGTCTGCCAACTGCCACGGCACCTACAGTTCCAGCCAGAGGCAAGGATGGGCAAGGATGGGGAGGCAGGGGGCGTGCCATGTATCAGGTGGATTTTCCTCCTGGTTCTCTCAGTTCCTCTGCTATAGTCTTATCTATATTCTCATCCTGCAGAGCTATCAGTTAGTGAGGGGACAGGCAAGGACAGAGGAAGAAAGGGAATGAGATGTGAATTTAGGGTCTCATCAACATGCCCAAGAAATCAGCCCTAAAGGGCAGGCAAACTACCTGCACTGGACAAGGAGGTCTGGGAGCACAGCTGGATGGCAGGGGCTTCTTGGCATGAGTTAGGAAGGTGGGACTTGCGCTTACCTGTCCGCCAAAGGACTCTTTCTTGGCCGAGCTCTGAGCCTGAGGGGGCCCCTGCGCAGGCAACAACCTTGAGGGGCTCTTCTTACTCTGAGGCAGCAGTGAGGACAGGAAGCCCACGCGAGGCGACTGGGAGAGGGAGGCGCTCCTCTGGCTGCACACCATGGCTCTGGGCAAGCACACGCACCATGGGGTCACAGGGCTGGAGAGGAACGTGGTAAAAACCAAGAACACGGACCTCCTGGGCTGTGGACGATGCTAATGACCGGGGCCTTAGTTGGGTTCAGGAGCCAGGGCTTTAAGGTGGCATTACGCTTGGTACCATTTCTTGTACAAAGGGAGCCAGCAGCTTATCTGACACAATACTGACATCTGCAACTCTTCTCTGAGGGCCACAGTAAAGCTCAGAGCTGTCTTGTCTGATAGCCACTGGCCACATGAGCTACTGAACACATGAAATGTGGTTAGTCCAAATCGAGATGTGCCAGAGGTATGAAATATATATTGGAATTCAAAGATTTAGCATGAAAAAAAGTATAAAATAGCTCATTAATATTGTGTTTATATTCATTACATATTGAAATATTTGGGATATACTGAGCTAAAAACTAAATCATTAAAATTAATCTCTTGTTTTTTTTTACTTTTTTTAATGTAGCGACGAAAAATTTTTAAATTACATCTTTTGTTGACATTATACTTCCATCGGACATTGCTGGCTCAGAAACTGGAGTAATTTCATCAGGTGCAGTGCTTGGCTGCATGTATCTGGAGCCTGGCTGCCTGGGTTTGCATCCTGACTCAATTGCTAACTGTGTCACCTGCCTGTGCCTGTGTTTCTTCAATCACTATCATCACCACCTCCGGCTTCTGCTTTAACTAGCTGTTTTTGAAGGTCACTCACTCAAATACCTCTCTCTCAATCTGCCTACCTCGTTAAATCCTTAGGTGTCTGCTTCTACTGAGGAATGCAGACAACCTGTGATTGCCAATCTTTCCATATATGAAGCACTTCTTCCAGTGCACAAAAGCTCCCCGAGACTTTACCATAGCGGTTGTGTTTTCATTTATCCAAGCTACACACATCTGGATGTGCAGGCCTCTGGCAGAGCTGTGAAGTTCCCCTGGCTCTGGGCAGAGCCAGAGGCTCAGAGGTTGGGAACAACTCCTAATGGACCTAACAGACCACGAGGACCTTACTCATAGATCTCTGCAGCAAGAGCAGTGTGGCAATTCTCCCTCAGTAAGTACAGGGGGCCATGGGAGAGCTGGAGTCAGAGGGAACCTCAAGGCTGAGAGGACAGAGGACAAAGGAGGGAGCTGACTGCCCTCCCACCCACACCCCGTCCCACACACTCACAGTTCCGAGTCCCCCAGGCGGTCCATACTGGAGACATAAGGAGGCAATTTGTGTTGGACCAAAGCCTCTTCCTCTTCTGGCTGCTGCTCCTCTTTCCTCAGTCGGTGGATTTCAGCTTGCAATGCAAAAAGCTACGGAGCGGTGGGGCTGAGTTAGCTGATGATCTCAGTGAGGCTTCCCCCTGCTGAGGAAGATCTAGACACAGCACATGCAAACCCAACCCCACTGGCTCGAAGTGCCACTTGCCCCCAGCCTCAAGGTGCTCATCTCTGCTCACTGTGGATTGGGAAAATGCAGAAGTGATCGCTAGTACTGGACTATAGTGAGGTGAGAAAACCAAAAACCATTAGAAATCCAAAACCCACTTTTATTTTTTTGTCATTTGACTTGCTTCCTTTTTACCATTTGACTTGCTTCTTCCTGAATTCACTGAGAAAAATAGCTCCACCCAATCCTGCTTTGCTCTTTGGAATCTACAAAATCAGGCTTTGGAATTCTCATGGAAAAGATTTTTAAATGAATCATAGCAGTTTTAACATTTTGCCTGAAGAAAATTACACATATACACACATAGCCCCAAAACCCAAGAATCTTAAGCCCCAAAACAGAAACAGCTTATAATATTTCTTTCCCTGACAATAGCAAGAGAGCATCATTTCAGGACAGAGAAAAGCTCCTCAGGCAAAACGCAAAAGGAAACATGGGTTACCCAGCTCTATCGTTTTATCGAACTAGAGAAACATAGCTGACAGGAGCAATTAAATTATATCTGGACTGTAAACTATTCATGGCTATACGTGGAAAAAGATGAGGAAGACAAAATGGACATATGAAAACACGTTAGTTGTAAGGTGACATGGGTACATACGGTCTTTTTCTCCTTAAAAGTTCATTACTGTTACTATATTGTTTATACTATACACAATATAAAATACAAATCTCACCTCTGGATTTCAAAGACCATTACAGTCTTCTGGTGACTCACATTCATCTGAGAAGCCCTATGTTTAATCAGCCCTCTATTGCCACTACCTAATTTCACACACAAAAAGCAGAAGTAGTTTCCAAGAAGCAAGCCTGCTCAGAACAAACCTTCTGACGCAGAACTTCATTTTCTTCTTGAACCTGGTTGGTCCTCTGACACTCTGCATCAAAGTTCAGGATCACAGGGACTGGTGCGCAAAGTTAAAGAATAAACCTGCCTACAAAATGTTTAAAAGTCCTTCCCAATCTCTCAACACAGCAGCAAAACATTTGAACATGAGACACAGAGAAGATAGTACAGGATCAGTGCCGTGGGTTCTTCACAGTTTTATGAAACAGTCTCTTCCTTGTCTCTGGGCCTAGTCTGACTTTGTTCAGATAGACTCACAGACACATGACAGTCAGCCTGGCCAGCCCACAGAGAACGCATAAACCTAAACCTGAGCATTTACTCCCAAAAACCAGTAGTAAAGAGATAGCATTCGGTGTACCTCATAGCCAGTCTAAGCTTTAGCAAGGCTGTACAGACATTCAGCTAAAACCATCCCTGGAGGCCAGTGGCTCCACAAACACACGGCCAGCGAGGCAGAATGATCGGCCACTTGGCTTCCCCTCCTCAGATTGAGCCTCTCCCTGGCAAAGGTTTCGACTGAGAAGAGAAAGTTTTCTGCTGATTACACGGCCACACGCCACCCTGAGAACACATAGGGTATTGGTATTTCTCTACTGCCTCAGACAGCTTCGGTCACGAGGGAGCAGAGTGGATGGGGCCTCAGTACTAGGGAAGAAGACTGGAGCTCAACTGTGTGTGACCTAGTTTGAGGGGCACTGAAAAGATCTTGAGCGACAGCTTCAATCTCCCTGGAAAGCCCACAAGATCATGCCATAACCACCCTGCTAGTTTCTTTGGAAAGCCCTCAGGATGAAAGACGCAGCTTGGGGGAGAAAAAAGGCAGCTCTGGCAAGGACAGGTTTCACACTCATCCACGACACAGAAAGAAAGGGTAGAGACAGGAAAGGCACCCTTCCCCTCTCCACCAGAAAACATTCCTCCCAGAAGCCAAAATGGCCACCAATGAGTGGGCCTCTACAACACCCAAATTTATCAGTGCCTCACCAGGGAGCCCCATTCAAACCGGACTCCCTTCCCCTCCCCTAGATTTCCAGACCAGAGAGCATGAGCAATGGAGCATGTCCCAGGCCCAGGGACCTCAGGTTTTCCAAGACAAAATGTACCTACATTCTCGTTCTCATTCTCTCTCTATCAAATCCCCACATATATAATCTTAAAGCTACTCTGTTTTCCAGCAAGTTGAGGAACACTGGGATCACTATCAGAGACAGTAACCCAAACACTAACACAGACAGAGTTCTAACCCACATGGTCACGCCATAACCAAGAAGTGTTCCCATCTGCTGCCTAAGCCAGCAAAAGCAACTGATATCCCCAGGGACATACATCAGGCACAGAGAGGGTGCTCTCGAGGCTGGCCCCTTTCTCTGAGAAGCAGCTGCTTCCCAAACCCAGTACTAGCACCGGCTACTGCCACCATCCCCGCCCATGCATGTCAGCTATTACTTCAGCAGCGCAGAGTCAGAACTAAGATTTATGATTCCCTGGCCTACTGACAAAAACAACCACAATTTGTCCAGCCCCCTCATGTGACCCATGACAATGATCCTTGGGCATTTTCTAGAAGAAATGGCTGCATCAAGAGCAGCAGGCTACTGGTCATGAGGCCTAGATGCCTCAGGCTGGGCCCACAGCCCCAGGCAGCTGAAAGGATATGCATGCACTGAAACAGGACACTCAGGAAGTTGTGCAGGGACACAATGAAGGTGTCAGCCCACTGTCGAGAAAAGTAGGTAGCAAACGTGGGGTTGGTGTCTGGGGACGGCAGGAAGGGCAGGACAAACCAATCCTTCCACTCCGCCTGGTTCTGGAGCTCCATGGCCTGCTTTGCAAAGAACTCCTGAGCCTTGTCAGTTCTGTTTGTCTGCCAAGACACAAAGGAGGTAGCAAAGGGGGTGGAGGGGGAGGACAGAAGTCCAGAGGTAAGATTCTTCATTACTGCACAACAGACAGCCTTTGGATGTCAGCCTGCCAGGTAAGTGGGAAAACAGGACCTACAAACTACACGATATAAAGGAAATCATCACTCTTTTCTCAAGGACCCTGTAATTTCAAAGCTGGTTTAAACTGAAGTGCTAACGATACATGGCATCCTGAAAATTAATCCCTAGTTGATGTCCAAATAACCACTAAGTGACTTATTCTCCAGGTCAGCTATAACTTTTACTAAATTTTAACCCAGCTACTTATATTCTTTAATACACCACCCAGGCTTACGTGCCTAAAACAAGAGGGGAAATAGGCATGGGGAAGACAAGTCAGATGATCTACAGATGATAGGGGAAAAAAAGTAGAAAAAAAGTCAAAAACTATTTGCACTGTGACTGTTCCACTTTTTCCTATAGCAACATACAGAGTCCTCTCTAAGGGTTTGAAGAATATCTATTTCTGGATCAGAGCTCTCTCCACCAAGGGAAGCAGAACCCCTGAGTCAACAAGCACCTGGATTGTGTAGACGAGATAAAAGCGGAATAGGCTGGTCTTCAGCTTGTTGATGGTGGGTCTATATATATCCTCCAAGCGGCTAAATAGCCGACGCTCCAGGTAGCTCCAGTAATCGCGAAGAGCAGCCAAATCATACACCTGCATTAACTGCTGCAGCTGGTCCACAATCTTGTCCACCTGGTGAGAGAAAGATGGAATGGAGAAGGTGGCAAAGGACAGAAGTGAATACTCCCCTCCACAGAATACAGCATTTTCCTCTTGTTGTGGCTTCTGGATGTTTAAAAAAAAATTAAGTTAGCAATCTATAAAATTTTCAAAACATATTTATGCAACAACTTTTAAGTTATTTTCTGAGGTTAGATATGTGGTCTGACCCTCTAGAAAGCATGGAAATTTCAGGTGGAGAAGGGCTCTGACCCAGGAAGCAAGAGATCTGGCACCAGGTCTTGGATCTGCCCCTAACTAACTTGACCAACTTGGCAATGTCACTTCAACTGTGGTCTCAGCTGCCTCACATTTAACAAAAAAAAGGGGTGGGGTGAGAGAGAGTGTGTGAGGCAATCTCCACGGTCCTCCTCCCAGCTCTACAATTCCAGGATTCCAAGGATCACGAGGAGGTGCACTGACTCCTTCAAGTCATCAAATCCCACCAAAGCCCTGGTAGCTGCTCTAGTGTCCGCCAAAGAAGTCACCTCCTGTGAGGAGCAATTACACGGGAGTGTACAATCGGGAAAAGGTTTTGGATGACAATCCAACTCCCTATTTTATAGATCAAGCCACTGCAGCTGGAGAGGTGAAATGATTTGCTTTTGCCACTAACTTTGGCAAGACAAGAAACCAGATCTCCTCTCTCCTCTCCAGTGCTCTTATTCTAGCTCACTGCCTCTCTCAATTCACTGCCACAGCACATACAAACACACAAATCACACACATATAAATTCCAAGAAAATCTTAATGGAAAATCCTATCAGAGCAGGGGAAGTTTGTGTTTTAAAAATGGTCAATGAGGTCTTCTTCAATTGCAGAAGCAAAATCGCCAATGAGTCCCTGACAAGGCCATTTTAGACAAACACCACAAGTACCTGAACCCGGCTTACGTTTTGGACTGCAGACCCCTTTGCTCCCACTACCATTGGAGGCTAACCCTTAAATATTTCTGTTTCCAAAACTCAGTCATCTACCTAGTCTTGCTCCTAAAACCTCACTGCCACCCTGGCCAAAGACTGTCCAGCACCTGCTGGGAGGCTGGGGTGGAGAACAGAGCCCTGGACCAGAAGTCAGGGCATCTGAGCTCCAGCCTCGGCGATGCTCATGCCTCTCTGGGTAACTACAGGCAAGTCACGTCTGAGGGCCTCAGTTCCTCAAGTGTCAAGGGAGGGCCGAACGCGCTGATGTCTCTGGTTCCCCCGCCAGCCTGCCCCCCGGCGCGAGTGACAGCGCCGCTCCCGCCCCGGAGGGCAGTGCTGGGAGGAAGCCCGCTCCCAGGCCCCCTCGGGCCGCCTGCCCGCGCTGCACCCGGCGGCCCCTCACCCGGAACCCCTTCTCCTTGTCCGCCTTGATCTCGGCGTCCAGCTGCCGCAGCGTGTGCGTGAAGCCGCGGAAAAGCAGGTACTCGCGGACCAGCTCGTCAGTGCGCTCCACAGCCTCCGCCATCGCTGCGCCAGCGCCTTGAAGGGCCGCGCGGCTGGGGACGGAGGGGCGGGGCCTGAGCGGGGCGGGGCCGGAGCGCGGACTGGCGGGGGCGCCGATTTCGTCATGCCGCGGCCGGCCTATCAGCCCGCACGCACCGCGCGCCCCGGCCTGCGGCCCAGCCCTTCTGCCGGCGCCCTGCCCTAAGCCCCGCCCCCAGTCCCAGCCCCGCCCCTGCGCTCTCGTCATTGTCACAGTTCCCGAGGGGCTGCTGGTGAGGCTCTGCTCTCTTGAGTTTCCTAGCAGCGCTGGCGTTGGCTTTGTCATCTGAGCTAATGAAAGTGGCGGCTGCCGCCCAAGTCAAATAGGACAGCACCTTGAGAACATGCCAGATAGTCAAGAGGAGGGCAGGGGGTGAGGTGCCCTGCGTATTGACATGACATTGCAGAATCCTCTGTCCCCTGCCCTCCTTTTGCAAATGGAGGAAACTGGAGTCCTAAGAGGTAAAGTGACGTGAGTGAAGTCACACAAGCAGGTGTGCCATCAGAGAGCGCGAACTCCCCCAAAAGCCCTGCCTTCATTAATGAGACTAATAAGACTACACAGCAAGATAACCACTGCCAAGAGGAAAAAGGCAAGTTTCGTAACAGTATGTATACTGTCATCCCCAGTTTCTTGTGGGGGAAAAAACGTATGTGTGTGTACGTGTGTACATTTTTTAAAGTCAAGAAGAGTAAACCCCAGCTTTGCAGTCGGCCGTCCATCCGCATCCGCGGATTCAACTAAAAGGATTGAAAATTGGAAAAAAAAATTAAAAAGACAAATTAAAAAATACATTGTAATTCAGCTTTAAGAAACAATGGTGATATAGCACCTCTTGTATACTCCTGGATAGAGCTGGAACACATTCTACTAAGTGAGGTATCCCAAGAATGGAAAGACAAGCACCATATGTACGCACCATCAAATTGGTATTAACTGATCAACACATAAGTGCACATATAAGAATAACATCTATTGGATGTTGGGCAGGGGGAGGGGGGAGGGGGAAGGAAGGTGGAGGGGACGGGTATATGCATATACAAAGAGTGCAATGCGCACCACCCGAAGGATGGACATATTTGAAACTCGGACTTAGAGGGGGAGGGGAGGCAAGGACAATATACGTAACCTAAACATCTGTGCCCCCATAATATGCTGAAATAAAAAAAAATGCATTGTAACAACTTTTTACATAGGGTTTACGTTGTGTTAAGTATTATAAGTAGTCTAGAGATGGTTTAAACTATACGGGAAGATATATTAGTTTATAATGCAAATACTAGCCACTTTCTAGCAGTGGCTTGAACATTCACGGATTTTGGTATCCTGGGAGGGAGCCTGGAGCCAAACCCCTGCGGTTACCGACTAGAGTCGTTTTCTCTGAGAGGTGTGACTATGAGGGACTTTCACTTACGATTATTCACTTTTTTTTTTTTTTTTTTTGAGACAGAGTCTCACTCTGTCACCCAAGGCTGGAGTGCAGTGGCCCAATCATAGCTCACTGCAACCTCTAACTCTTAGGCTCAAGCAATGCTCCTGTCTCAGCCTTCAGAGTAGCTGGGACTACAGGCGGGGCACCACCCAACCTAGTTAATTTTTTATTTTATTTTATTTTTTTTGAGACAGGGTCTCAAAATGTTGCCCAGACTGGTCTCGAACTCCTGGCCTCAAAAAATCCTCCCCCAGCCTCAGCCTTCCAAAGTGCTGGGATTACAGGCGTAAGCCACCACATCTGGCCATATTTTTAACTTTTTTTTATTGTTCAAACAATAAAACTTCAACGTTTTTACAAAGTGTATATATTTTTATAAGCAGGAAAATAGCCAATATCTTTGAGTCTTGCTTTCTTCATCTGTAAAATGGTGACAATAATGCCTACCTTGCAGAGTTGTAGTGAAGATTTAATAAGATAATGTATATAAAATGCTTATCACAGTCAATGGCCTGTTCTTAAAATGCAATAAATGTTTGTTCCTTTCCCTTTCCCTCTAATGGAATGACTTTTTGTGTTTGTCAAAGAACAACTCAGAATCTTTACTACCACTTTGCTGAGACACTCCAATCCTGTGTGATTCTACTAGATGGAAATCCTCCATTCCTACTATCCAATCCTACTGTATGGAAATTCAGCTCCAAAGGAGCCCCGATCTGCAGTAGAAAAACCCAAAAAGATAAACAGCAAGCCACAGCAAGACAAGGTAGGCACTTGTTAGACCCTCTTTGCCTGCTTTACCTGTCTTCACATGTGTATCACCCAGGCAACCAGTCTCAACCCAAGGACAGGAAAGGAAAGGAGAGTCACCTTTTTGACTACTGGGAAACCAACTCCTACTTTGAGATCCCGGATCATCAAAAGTGCACTTGGGAAATTTGGACAAATAGCAACCACCAAAACTTCCACCTACAGTAAAGTTGTGAATTAGATTTCCCTAAGGGCACCTGAAGTCTGCAGCCCAGCAGCTCTCACCTCCCCCATTCCATCTGCCCTGGGACTTCCCAGACCAGAGCCTGTAAAACCAGCTAAGATTAGTTTTCTGATCAGTGAAAGGCAGTTCCTCAGAACCTTAGCAAAAGCTCTTTGTTCTACTTGGAATGTCTTCTCCCAGATACCCACAAGTATAGCTTCCTTTCTTCCTTCACATGTTCACTCAAATGTCACTGTTTTAGTCTTTTTGGATTGCTATTTAAAATGCCATAAACTGGGTGGCTTATAAACAATAGAAACTTATTTCTCACAGTTCTGGAAACTGGGAAGTCCACAATCAAGGCACTGGCAGATTCGGTGTCTGATGAGGGCCCACTCTCTGGTTCATAGATGGCACTAAGTTACATGCCCACTGCAGAGCATACATAGCCATAGCCTTTGGTAGATAAATCTTTTCTTACTATAGTCAGTTCTATAAAAAGGTATGAGCACCTCTGAAAACTGGAACTGGCCCACCATGACCCATGCAGTAATTCACAGCTTCCCCATATACAGCCTTCAAGTTTGCCTTAGGAAGCAGCCTGTTTATGTGTTAATGTGTAACTCACTGAAAATCAATGACATATAAATTAAAATAGAGGCCATTTTCCCCCTTTCAAATTAGTATTTTTTTAAATTATTGACCACCGTTGATGAACATAAAATGAAATGAGCATTCTCATTAAGCTTCAAAAGGAGCTCCTTTTCTAGGGATCAGTTTATAAATCCTCAAAATCTTTCTACTCTTTAACTTGATGATTCTACATCTAAAATTTCTCTTAAAGAAAAAATAAAAATATTCATGCAAAAGAGGCTTCTTATAAAAGTGCAAGTTATCTGTAATAATGAAAGCTATTGACAAGAGTGAAAATTATAAGTACTTAGGAGCTATACTGAGGTACCCTCAAAGAACCTCGGAATGAGAAAAATGCATTTCCCACTGAGAGTTAAACTGCAAAGTCAACCTAAAATGAATCAGAATTCAAAGATGCAAAATCAGTGGAAAGAGAGAAAAGCTACTAGGCTCACAGATCTTGACTGAGGGCATTAACTCACAAGTTAAATATTATGTCAGTCAGAAAAGGTTTTAAACACAGACACACAGAAATCAGAGAGTGACTATGGGCAGAGCCATTCAAGCACTCATATGCAACACAGCCAGCAGACATCCTGTGTTCTGTCCTATGGCAAAGCCCTTCCCAAAATGAGAAAGAGGTACTACACCACCCCAGAATTGTGCCCTGAAAGGCATCCCGCTCCTCTTTACCAAGCTCACGAAGGGATGGTCTGATTCCCCCAGCACTTGACTGCGTGAAAGAGTTGTGGCATTCCAGTGTCTTTCTCCTGGTAAACTGGAAGGTAGTTTCTGATTATGATAGTCTTCCAAGGTAGGCGGAAGAGGGTATCATTTACGTCAGTGCTGCCACGAGTACTCCCTATCTGTGTTGTATTTTTCATCCAAAGATTTCACAAAGTGGCATTGTGATGATGTTTCCCTCAGTCCTCTGTGCAGTGTAGTTAGCACAAATCAGTATTTCAGAACCTGGTCACTTCAGGGCACTCCAAAAACCAGTTCCAGCTGGCCTGTTCTTCCTACCAATTCCACCGGCAGGAGTCTATTACTGATTTCCTGAGAGAGAAAGAAATCTGAAATAACCACAATGTTCAACATTAGGGGAAATCTTTATAAATTATGCTACATCCAGCCCATGCAATATTTTGTAGTTGTTAAAAATTTTGTTTTTAAGAATATTTAATTACTGGGAGAAATAGTTGTACTAGATGTTTAAAATGTATGATTCACACTCTGGAAACCAGTTTGACAGTTTCTTACAAACATGCAAATACCATATGACCCAGTAATCCCACTCTTGGGCATTTGTCCCAGAAAAATGAAACATAGATCTTTACATAAAAACTGGTACACAAATGTTTATTCATAATAGCCCAAACTGGAAACAACCCAGACATCCTTCAACAGCATGATTCCATTTATATAATATTTTTTAAAAAGACAAAATTTAGACATAGAGAATTGATTAGTGAGTACCAAGGGTGAGCGATGGATGGATGGGAAGGAGGTGAGGAAGGATTTTTAAAAGGGGAACACAAGGGATCCTTGTGGTAAGGAAATTGTTCTGCATCTTGACTGTGTGAATACATGAAGCTACACATGTAATAAAATTGTATAGAACTGAACACACACACATGTACAAATACAACAGGGAATTCTAAATAAGATCAGTAGACTGTAAATGTCAATGTCCTGATTGTGATATTGAACTTTATTTTTGCAAGATGTTTCCATTGGGGAAAACTCAGTAAAGGGCACATGGGATCTCTCTGTTAATTCTTTTCTTTTTTTCCCTTTTATTTTTAGTTGACATGTAACAATTGTACATATTTATGGGATACAGAGTGATATTCCATATATATACACAATGTATAATGATCATATCAGGGTAATTAGCGTATCTATCACCTCAAAAATTTATCATTTCTTTGTATTATGAACATTCAAAATCTTCTCTCTGTATTATTTCTTACAACTGCATATTAATCTATAGTTATATCAAAATAATAAATTTAATTTTAAAGAGTGTGATACAGAACTATAGATGCAATATCATTGCTTACATAACATTTTTGATGAATATGTACACACAAAGTATTAACAATTATTGGCTCTCAGTAGTAGAGGTATTGGATTTTATGGGCGATTTCTGACTTTGTACTTTTTAATATTTTTCAAATTCCTTACTATGAATATATATTCATTTTATAATTTATATTAATAAATATAATGAATATTTAATCATGGCATGTTCATTTGTCATAAGCACTGTATCTTAGTGCTGATTCATACAAGACTTTTATCAAACAACCCCCAAAACTTTTAATCATAAATTACTGCTAAACTAAGAATTTCTAATCCTGCACTTCTGTAATTCCATTTTGGGGACCAAATGTAGGACTTTACACCTAAACTCTGATTATCAAGTGGTGTCATTTCTCTGGCTTCCAGCTTCCTCATCTGCAGTGTGAAGACCTAGAGCCAGAAGGACCTTGAGCTCCTTCCAGCTCTTACAGTCCCTAACCTCATACTGGTACCAGGCACCTCCTGGGAGCCTTGATCTGTCTGTTTAGGGATAAAGAATCCGAAAGACTGAAAGTGAACCACATTCTTTCACATCTCAAACTGTGATCATATCTCCTTGAGGAGCATCTCAAATTAGAGTGAGAATCTGCCACTTCTCTACCCCACTGCCTTCCACCCCAGAAGGCAGAAAAGTCCCCATTTGCACAGGGCAGCAAACAGCCAATAATGCCACTAGACTGTCAGTAGTGGGAATTTGGAAGTTTATGAGTGTAGAAAATCATTCACTTTCACTGCTGGAATAATTCAAGTCTCCTAGGTTAATAAGTAATATGGCTTTCGCAAACGTCAACCGGAGGACAGCATTCCATCTCTGTTGCCACACTCTCTAAAGACCAACTCCTGCGCTCTCTCCAATCCAACTTCCACCTTCGGTAATACCTGGAGAAGATACTCCCTCTCCATCCCCCTCTTCCTCTCCTTGACTTCTCTGTCACGGTTCACGGCTGCTGCGAATCCTCCTTTCTGACACATCACTGTCATCCTCCTCAGAGCTTCCCTTATGCCACTTCCCACTGTCTGTGGAAGGGTCACCTAGCACTTCTCTTGGGGAAACCCACTATGTCCTCTTGTATCAGGATCTGGGACAATGACCACTGTCCAGTGGATTCCAGTTTCCTGTGCAGATGGCACGTAAGCTAGCTGTCCATCCTCAAAATTCTTAATATCAACCCCAGATCACTGTGTGCCTGCAAGATACACCTCTCTTGCAGTAGCCTTCTTGCCAGCCAAAAAGGGCAAAGAAGGACTCACTTTTTGAGCCTTGCCTATGGATCACCCCAACTTTGACCCTCTTTCCCAATGCAGCAGAAATGTCTCCCTAAGACTGGCCTCTTCAACAAAGAACTCAAAGTCAAGTTCACCTGGCCTCTGTATTGGTTCATGTTCTTAGTTACCAGTTCACAACGTCCACTGAAGTTAAGAATTCGGACATTTTCATAGCTGTCTGACACAGTAATTTAATGTCCGTTGGCCTAATAATAAAATATTTAGACTTATATTTTGTATGTCATTTTTATTCCATTCTTCTGGTAAGTCATTTTTATTGCATTTTATAAAAGTTTCAATCCGTACAGACTAAAAATAAAAAAAATAATAATTTTAAAAACCTGATCCTGCAACACATCTAATTTGGGAATTGCTGATATAGGTGGGTTTGGATGAAGTAGTCTTTAGCACACACTTTGAGAAACACTGCTGTTTAGGTTCATACCATTAAACTATGTCCCTGGCTCAAATTTCAACCTCCGACTTGAAACCAACTCTAGACCAATGGTTTTCACTCTAGTAGCATATTTAAGGCACCCAAGGAGCTTTTAAAATACTGACATAGAGGCCATACTCCAAATCAATTAAATCAGGTCCCAAGCATTAGCATTTCTTAAAAACTCTCCAGGTGGTTCAAAGGTGCAGCCAGAGTTGACCACCACTGGCCTGAACACTCTCACTTCATCCTCTTGGACCACTTGCCTGGCCTTCTGTTGTTTTGTTTTGTTTTTGTTTGAGCAAGCCTGGCTCAATCTCTCTCCTTCCAATAATATTTTAATTCAAAATTTAAGCAATAAATAAGGAGAGGGAAGCACTTCCAGAATAACAGGATAAAGACCTCAAAAAATCTGCCTCTCCATAAAAGAAATGAGAACACTGGTAAAAATGATCAAAAGCAACTTTTCCAAAACTCTGAAAATTAATCAAAGGCTTGCAATAATCCAAAGAGTGTTAATTCAGGAAAACAGCTGCATCTTGTTAAGAATGGCATGCTTTTGTCATTGTAATGCACCCCACTCCTATCTCCCTCTCCTCTGCTCTGCAGTAGCCTTAAAAACCAAGAACCTTGATTGACAGTAGCTGTGAAAAGCAACAGCCAACGAGTCACTGGGGGTGAAAGAATGGGATTGGAGCTCCCAAAAGTTCCATCCTGTCCATCATGGATGTGGTCATTAAAGTGAGCTGGGGTCTGGAGAACCACTGTTCTCTCATGGAAATCCTTGGCTGTCCTAGGGCTGCTCACCATCTCACATCCATATGAGAAAATACATGAAGTCTCCAGTGCCCTTGACACTCACCTACTCTGTCTTTTTCCGAGAAGGGAGATCTTCATCTGTTTTTGTCTTAAGTCTGTTTGGCTGCTAAAACAAAATACCTTAGACTGAATAATTTACAAACAACAGAATTTATTGCTTGCTCTGAGTTCTGGAGGATGGGAAGTCCAAGATCAAGGCACTGGCAGATTCACTGTCTGGTGAGGGCTTGCTGTCTGCTTCAAAGATGGCACCTTCTCCCTATGTCCTCACATGGCAGAAAGAGCAAACAGAAGAGCCATATAAAAGAGGCTCCCTTAAGCTTCTTTTATAAGGACACTAATCCCATTCATGAGGATAGAGCCCTCATGACCTAATCACCTTCCAAAGGCCCCACTTCATAATACTACTGCTTTGGAGATTAGGTTTCAACATATGAATTTTGGAGGAACACAAATATTCAGACCAGAGAAGTTTTCTTCTAGGAGTTTCATAATTTGAAGTCTCAACTTTCTTTATCCATATTGTATAGCTCTTTCCACGTTTTGAAGTACTTCCACATATACATTAAATGGAAACTTCAAAAGCAAGTCCCATTGAAGGTTGATGCTGACTTATGATGACAGACCATGAGCCCTTGAGAGTTGTACTGTAAAGTCCTGGGAGCTCTTGCCCTTGGACATGTCTTTAGGGAGTCATACATCTGCCCTCCTATGGCAGAAAGTACCCAGCAATGCCTGCTCTCCATAAAGGAGCTTACTGTATTCACAGGCTTTCCCGGAAGCCAAAATATGGCCCTGTGAAAAGGATATGATAGGCAAAAGTTTGTCTGGGTTTATATCTCAGTCTCATCTTTGCAGAAGTGCTGGAGTAAGAGAGTACAACTCTCCATTGTGTATCTGCCTTTCTCACCTCTCCCTAGAAGCCACAGTCTACAGACCTCAATTCAAAGCTGAGAGCCTTTTGTTCTGAAAGTTACAAGAGCATGCAAATTTCTCTCTGGCCTGAGGTAGTTGATATTTATTGGACTAAATGCCACCCAAGGAGGTATAGAGAGCAGAGGACCAGAGAGAAGATTTTAGGCAAGTTCCTGACCCTCTCTGAATCTGGAGATAAGACTCTTCACAAGGTTGTCTATGAGGAGTAGAAACAAAATAGATTCTCACTATGTGATCTATCGCTAATTTTGTTTGAAGAATTAAAAGATGCTAGAGTCTGAGGCCCCTGCCCTTTATTACATGAAATGGGTAGAAATCAACATGGAGAACAAATGCAAAAGATTGTTCCTCCAGCCAGAAAGTCAGGGCTGAGGAGCACAGAACAGCAGTGGCCATCCTGGGTTGGTGCTAATGCAGGGATCTTCAAAGGCTTCCTGGCTGGACTGGTGCTGAGCTGGATCCAGGAGGAGAAAATTCTCTCACACTGGGGGAGAGAGGAGGGTATTTCAGGACAGGATGGGGAAACTGGGGGATGGGGGTTATTTCGAGGAAGAATCTATATTACCGTGAGAGGACATATTTCAGGGAAGAATCTATGTTATTGTAGGGGGGTTATTTCAGAGAAGAATCTATATTACTATGAGGGGAGGATATTTCTGGACGGGACCTATGTTACTGTGTTTGGGGGTGTATTTTGGAGCAGAAGCTGCGAAGAAGCTTCTTAGAACTGCTACTGTGAAGAAGAGGTCAGGCTCAGAGGGTGGCAGTGTGTGTGGATGTTGCCGGGGAGAACTCAATGTATCCAGGGTTGGTGAGAGGTCACAAGGAGGTCCCTAGGGGTCATGGGCAGAGCCTTCTGCCTTGTAGCTGTGGGGAAGGTTGACTGAAGTGACAAGATCTTCATTTTGCAATAAAGGAATCAGGCTGCTGCAGGTAAGTAAGTTTCTTAGTAATATTGCACTTCAGGGATGGCTTTCTTCTCAGTACAGATCTGTTCCCCAGTGAGATTCATCCAAGGAGATTAAGGCGCCTGTGTGGTAGTGGATGGGGTGGGCGGGGGAAAGGGGTGACTGCATGAAAGGCTGGAGCAGGTCAGCGGTCGGTTCCCAAAATTCTCTGTGTCCTCTTGATGCAAGAATAAGGCTCTCCAGGAAAGAGCTTCACAGACGCCTGAGTCCTCTCTGTTCCCACCAGACCCCAGAAACATTACTGGTGGGACTGGAGGCGGGAGGTGTGGGGCAGGGCCAGGAGAAAGAAACTAGGGACAGAGGCAGGGGGAGAAGCTCCTCAGGGCTCTCAGGGACCCTGGGTTAAAGTCTGCCTCAGAGCCAGAAGGGACAGCCCCCTGACGTAGGCAGAATGTTGAAATAAAATGAATGATTTAAATTTACCTTAAAAGGGACAAGAAGAATTGACTCTTACTGGATGATATTTATGTGACAGTTTCTTTATACACAGTGCATCATTTAATTTAACGTTTCATCAAAATCCTTTTAAAGACGAGTCTGTGACTTATCAAGTTTAGGGACTGTCTACCGCATGCCAGGTACCCTATTGCGTGCTTCCGTACGACTGGTCGACTGGTCCGTAGCCCTCTCAGTCACTGGGCGGTGGATCCCGGATTAGAACCAGGTGCCACCAAAGCCCCTGCTGCTTCTGCTGAGCCGTGTGACCTCTGTCTCACCCCTGCCCCGGAGTGAAGTAGCTCCCCTCTGGTCAGACAGCAGCATGGAAACACCTGGGATATGCTGAACTTCCTCCTCCATCCACAGCCCCCAAGCGGGGCGCTGCCCCGGGCTTATTTCGCGTCTGCTCAGGGCTTCGCTGGGACTCCTGGTGTGAAACACATGTAGTGGGATCATGACCATCACAAAATATTTCTGGACAGAGGGATACCAGCAAAAAGAGCCCTAAAGACAAGAGTACATCTATATTTGGGGAGGAAAAACGAATTTTGTTCCAAGTGAAAGAATACCTGCATTGTACTGCCCCGAAGAGTCAACATTTTTTCTCTTTTCTTTTTGATATTTTAATCTGAACTTTTAAAGATTTCTTCTCTCCGCGCCCTTCCATTTCTCCTTGTCTTATTTCAAATGCCCTTCTCCTCTCTCCCCCTTTAATGTGTCTATTTCCTTCACACCTACATTTTCTTATCTTTTCCCTTAAGACAGAGAGCCTAGTACTCTGGTCCTTTTATTTAAGGTGTCGCTAACCCTCAGGATAACCCTATAAGGTGGTGGCATAGGTCCATTTGAGGGATGGGGAAACTGGATTCAATGTCAGGTGAGTGGAAGCGGTTGGAGGACATCCATTCAGTCCTCTGTGGTTCCGCGCAGGCTGTGAGGAGCCCCAGAACTGATGACTGACACAGATACCACCACTCCCTGTCCCCCTCACGACAAGGCAAGGTGAAAAGGTCAGCCTCGCTCCTCCCTCCTCTCTCCCCACCCTTTGTTGTCGCCTTGGGACAACTTGTAACAGTTTCTTCGACTACCTACACTCCCATTGGCCCGCCACCTCGCATCCCCATTGGCTGTGAGGGATGGTGACAGGGCGGCTATTGGTCCCCGCTCCTGTGCTGCGAGGTGCCAGGTCTGTTTTCTGCCCCGGGCAGGAGGCGCGATCCCCACTCCGGCGCGAGAGGCCGGGTGACCGCTGTGCCTGGAGTGGGGATGTCGTGTGCACAGATGTCCACCTCCTTCCGCGTGTATCTTCTGTAAATGCTCCTCTCCAGAAAGGTGCCCTTGAGCATGTGAGTGTTCATGAAATACGCGAGTGGATTCATTGCAGTGGAGCGCCACAGGTGAACCTTTAGTTAGGTTTGGATTCACAGGAGCATTTATATATGTTATTGTGACAATCTACATTATCTAAGAATGATTTTGGATTTTTTTTACGTAATCTGATATGCATAGGGAGTCAAAGGAAGCTGCCTGTGGGTTGCAGTACACTACCCTAGGCTTTGCTAATGAGAATGGATCAAACTCAAATGTTCTGTGAAGTGATGCTTTAAAATGATTGAGCGTTTCTCTGAAACTTGTAGGTGGTTAAGGTCATTTTTAAAAGCTTTAGTCTAGAAAGTTTTAAAATGTGAGCTTTAAGTGGGTATTAAGTGGTGTTTTAATAAGAAAATATTTGGTAGTGAATATGTGCTTTGCTTTATAGACGAAAAGTCATGAAAATATGGCATGTGACAGTGTGAATCTTCACAAAATGTTCTTTTAGAAGAACCTATCAATGAAGCTGTCTCCTAACTTTGTTAGACTGAAAGGTTATGCTTGGCATGCTGATCTCATGAACAAGGGTAAAGACAGCAATACATTTTTAAAGGGGAAAATATGCTAGAGCTATGGCCATTCTGAAATGTCTAATATTACTTTGGCCCCAGTTTCTTGCAAAATGAATGAGCTTTTCACAGAGAAAGTGCTCTGTAAACATTTGTTCATTGAACTGCAGTCCCCAGAATCTCTTAAGATGTAGCTTCTCAGGCTGCTGTAGGCTCCGTGCCCCGCTTCTGTTGGAATGTGAGCGGCTTGTGCCACTTGCCCTTGCTCTTGATAGCCATAGAATCATGACCATACCCTTTTTTAAAAGTGAAAAAGTTTACATTATAATCTAGTTAAATAATTTTAACCTCCTTTATACAGACAAAGAAATTAAGACCTAGAGAGATTTCTTGACTCATCCAAAGTCACATGGCTGGTTAACTTGAAGCTAGGTTGTGACCCAGGTCCTGAGCCAGTCCATAATCCAGCCTGCCCTTCGCTACACCAGTTCATCCATTGGCCGTATACGATCGCTGAGTGTGTTCCTGTGTTGTTCCACATGCCTTGGATTCTTAAGACTAGCTTCCTTCAAACTACTATCTCTGTACTGAGTTCCCTCAAATCTCACCTGTTTCAGATGCCCAAACATTCACATTCACCTCTCCAAGCATGCCCAGTTTCCTGAGTCAGAATAGGATATCTGGGTTCTTGCCCCTATATAATCTCTCTCTACCTTTCTTAAGTAGCAATTGGCCAGCATCACCTTCAAAGGGCTTTTTTAAATTTCTCAAATGTATTGCCTCTCTGAATATATGAGAACTGAATTCATGAGAGAGTGAATGCATAGGATCCACAAAGGTCTTTGGGGTTAGGGCAGAACTAAGATGTTATTTCCTTTCCCCCCCAAATTTTTCTCTAGATCTTCCTTTTCCTTTAGCTCATTCAATCTAACACCTCTGCCTGTTCCCATGCCTAGGAGATTCTGTCTTAGTTGTCTGGGCAACTCTTAGTGGTTTTAGTCTGGGAGAAGAAGCCAAGAAAGGCAAGAAAGGGAGTGTTTGAGTTCATTACTTATACCTGCACATGGCCCTGCATCCTAGGAGGGACACGGTCTATGTTTGATACAGGGATCCTGACCAGAGATCTTACTGATGTGTTAGCAAAACAAGATTAAGTTAGAAACCAGAAATCAGTGTGATTTGGGTCTGGGACGCTCCTTTTTTTTTTTTTTTTTTTTTTTTGAGACGGAGTCTCGCTATGTTGCCCAGGCTTGAGTGCTGTGGCGTTAGCCTTGCTCACAGCAACCTCAAACTCCTGGGCTCAAGTGATCCTCCTGCCTCAGCCTCCCAAGTAGCTGGGACTACAGGCATGTGCCACCACACCTGGCTAATTTTTCTATTTTTAATAGAAACAGGGTCTCATTTTTGCTCAGGCTGGTCTCCAACTCCTGAACTCAAGCAATCCTCCCGCCTCAGCCTCCCAGAGTGCTAGGATTACAAGACTGAGCCACCATGCCCAGCCTGGAATGCTCCTTAAAGGAATTGGAACTTAAACTGGTAATTGAAGAATACTTTGGCTCTAGTTCTATAGACACTGAGACTGGAGAGGCAGAGAGGGGTGGCGTTGTAGATGGGAGGAAAGGCACTGGGCTAGAGATTGATGGGCAGGAGAGCAAGAGCAAGGGGAAATTGGGAGATTCTGAGTTTTCAAGGCTGTTAAAATGCAGACTTCTAGGCCCCAGGGATGGAATTCCAGACTATACTTTCTACGCTGCTGTAATTCCTTACACTGCTGGGACCAGTTTCCTTAACACACATTGCATCTGCAGAGGGCTTTTACGACAAAAGGTTTTTGTTTTTAAATAAAAGATCACTTCTTGATCTCATTTGAAAAATACAGTTAGTTCCCCCTTTTGCAATATGTTCCATTCCCCCTATCCTAGCGAAAGAGCTCACCTTGGAATAAGGTGGAGGAGGGTCCTTCCCTCCCCTCCTCCATCCCAGACAGTGACTACTGAGGCACTTGTCCTGGGTGAGTCAGCCCTTCGCACAAATCAGGTGCTGACGGGACAAACCCAACTGTATTATTGCAATAAAAAGCACTGTCTGAAAAATATTCACCTAAGTCCCTATCAGGACCACAGAGAAGAAAACCAAATTCCAAGTCAATAAAGATAACTCAGAAAGAGTGTCTTTTGGGAATCACACAGTAAAATTATTCCTAGTGGGGAGCAGGAGAGTGTATTTAGGGGGAGGACATTTAAAATCACACAAGTTATAATTAAGTTTAACATCTACTGGGCTTGATTGTCCCCTTAAGGCAGAGTGAGAGGATCTTCTCCCATCTTTCCTGTGGGGTCCCCCTCCCCGCCCCAGGGGGAGAAATTTCTCTCAGCTCCTGACTCGGGGGCGCCTGAGGCAGGCGGGGCAAGATGGAGCCACAGCTCCAGGCCGCTGGCCCGGTTGCTCTCGTGTGGTCCCCACCCCTAGAGGCAACAAGTACTGGGAAAGTCTGCCCCCGGTGGAGGAGGCAGAGGGCTGCCCCCTCACCCTGTGACTGGAACTGTCCGCACGGCCATCCAGCTATTTCAGGCAGGGTGTGTTTGGGTGGAAACCTGGGCAGAAACCCAAACTCTCAGCATTGACATTGGGAGAACGTCAGATTCCCCACAAGCTCAGACACCTTCGGTATTAGTATTCTGAGACTATTAGAGAATTTGAGATCCTGGGAGGACCTCAGTATGTTTATACTTCCATTCATCAGCTTCCCATTTTACGTATGTCAACCTAAATTCCCTGCTGTCCAGGGGTATCTGTTTCTCTTTAATTTAAATAAGTGAAGAAAACCTCTCTTCTTCTCTTCCAATGATTCTCATTTTTCCCTGAGCAGTTCAGAACCTTCACAGTTTCACTTTGCTTCCTAATAGAGATTAGCTGGTGTCTAGAAACTGGAGACTTTAAAGGCCTGGACACTAGTCTAACATATCCCTGGGGCTGAGCTCAGGGGGCATCAGCAGATCCAGTTCTGTCCTCCCTCAGAAGGCATCAGGGTGTAACTCCCGTTAGTAGACATCACAGGGGCTTACAGGGATCAGCTGGGACAATTACAGCATCATCCAGTTACCGTCTTCCTGCCACTGTTCTGAGCAGCAAAGCAAGACTACTTTGTTGATGGGAGTGTTGCTTTCTGGCCTAAACAGTGTTTTAAAATCCCATACTGCCTTATTGGGTTCATCGTCTCATTAGTTGATTTTCCCTGCTAAAAAGTAGTGGGAAAAGTTTCTTCCACCCTCTTCCCCAGTATTCTGTTTATGGAAGAGATTCTGTTTCCAGCTGCTAACAGCTGTGGTGCCCTAGTGATGGCTCTGAAATGGCAAAAGTGTGAGAATCACCTGGGGAGTTGGATGCTGAGCCCACCTGAGTGGATTCAGATCCAGTGTTTTCGAGGCAAGGCCTGGGCATGTATATTTTTGGCAGTCTCCCCAGGTGACTCTGACATACATCAAAATTGACAAACCTCTGGCCGAGGTCATGCATTGTCATGCAGCAAAACTGAGCTCAGGGGAGAGTGGACCCAGTGGAGACTTCCCATTCTAATACACCTGAAACCCCAGCACTGACCACTATTGGGGCTGAACTCTGTGCCAGGCACTGGGGGTACCGAAGTGATGAAGATGCAGCCCCTCTGTTCAAGAGCTGGCAGGGGAGTGGGGAGCAGACCTCCCCCAAGTGGCAAGGTGAGCAGCTGATGGAGGGTTCCACGGCTCAGGTAAGAGGCCCTGGCCCCTGTCTCTTAGTAAATGGCTATTGCATATCAGTCCCAGAATCACCTCACTTTGGAAAGGGCTCCTGGTTTGTAAGTTCAGATGTGACAAAGGATGACATGATGATAATCTTCAGAACCCACTGGAAGCAAGACAAGGCAAACCCCATTCTGCCTCTCTGTTGTCAGAAAACTTCTTGCTTTCACAGGTGGTAAAGTACATTTTCATCTTTCTTTTTGAAAAGAACTTTTCACAGAAAAGTTCACAAATCCAAAGTGTACACCTTGAAGGATTTATTTTCATATGTATACACCTGTGTAACCACTACTTAGATCAAAGAGGAGTCATTCTTAAGGTAGAAAAGACCTCACAGGGTGGGACACATACCTGTCCTGCTTTGAACAGACTGTAAAGCCAAGATGTCAGGGTATGGCTGTTCTCCTTGGCCACATTTGAAATTAACAAGTGTCTGGTGAATACCTGTAATGTGCTGGAAACTTCCTGAGGTAAGTCCCAGTGCCCCTCAACTGTAAATTCAACAAGGGTGACTTGTGATTTTAGGAGTCAAGCTTCAGTAACAGATTTTGTGTCATCAGTGATTTATTTTGGATCTGTTCTTGATGATATTCATTGGTTTGGGACTGGTTTGGGACCTTTTACTTGGGAGAGGTCCCTCCTTTCTGTCTCCTTCAATCTGCCTTCCTTTCCCTTTAATATTGTATTTTTATTATTTAGGGCAAAAAAAAAAATCCATGTTACATTGCAGCTTATAATGGCGACTCCTGAAGAAGGCAGTGACCCCAGTGGCAAAGCAATGCCCGGGCCACTGGAACAGCCACAGGAGCTTGAGCCGAGGGTGGCCCGAAGACGCCTGTCCCAGGCCCGCCACCGAGCCACTCTGGCAGGGCTCTTCAGCAACCTCAGGCAGACCGTTTACTCCCATTCTGATCTCACAGCCTCAAAGGTACGGGGACCTGGGTGTGGGGAGGAGACGTTTCCACACATGGTGGGGCTGTGCTGCGAGGTGGGGACTGGCCTGGAGCTGCCACCCCTTCTGGGTGGCAACAAATACCCTAGACCAGGTAATGTAAAAACAACAGAAATTTTTGGCTTACAGTTCTGGAGGCTGGAAAGTCCAAGATCAAGGTGCCAGTAGATTAGGTGTCTGGTGAGGGCTTGCTCTCTGGTTCATAGATAGGGCTTCTTGCCGCATCCTCACAGGATGGAAGGGCAAACAAGTTTCCTTGGGCCCCTTTTATAAGAACACTAATCCCATTCATGAGGGCTCTGCCCCCATGACTTAATCACCTCCCAAAAGGTCCCACCTCTTAATATTATCACATCAGGGATTAGGTTTCAACATACGAATTTTGGAAGGGACACAAATATTCAGACCGTAGTAGCCAGAGAATCTTCTTACCCTAAGAACAAGCCCAAGATTCTGGCAACCATTTGGCCCTGGGTTCTGAGTCCTTGCTGACTCAACAGCAGAATCATGAACCCAGCACTAGGCAAAGCAGAACGTGTAGGAGCACTGGGGGCACCTTGCTCTGAAAGGGGTGTTCAGAATGTTCTTGCAATCGACTGTGTTTTCATGTAGCTGCTGTTCCCTTCACCTTCTCTTTCTTTGGGTTGGCAGATCACTGTGCTTCCAGCTCCCCTCAAGTCTCCTTTTTAGGCACCAGTCAGAATCCTTGGGAATCTAGAATAGCAAAACTCAGGGTACCACCCCCTAGCTGCTTTGGGGTCCACCCCCACTGCCCAAACCACAGTCTGGCCACATCTCCTGTGGCAGTTCCCTGAACAAGGCCTGCCTCTCCCAACCTCTGGGTCTTTGCTCACGTGGTTAGCTCTGCCTTTGAGGTTCTGGGCACACTTCAAAGCTCAGCTTGGCTCACTCTGCTCATCTGTCCTGCTCCACAGAATCTTCTAGATCCCTCCAGTTGGAATATTCCCTCCCCCTTGTATATTTCCACAACCCTTTGCTTTTAGCCCTTGTTAGCACTTACTTAATTCTATCTTGTGTCATGAGGAGTTGTTTCCACACTTTTCTTCCCTGTTAGAATGTCGGCACCCTGAAAGCAGAGACTGTCTTATGTACTCTGTATCTCTGGGGCTTACCACACAGCTTTGCCCTTGTGCATACCTGAGGAATGTGTATAACCTCTGACAGATATAGGTAGTCAGCCTAACCAATGACATTTAGCGTTTCCTGTTTTTGAATAATCTTGCAATTACCATTTTAACTATAATGTTACATACAAGAAGGAAGGATGGAAGAAAGAAAGGAAAGAGGGAAGGAAGAAGGAAGTAAAGGAAGGAGGAAGGAAGTAAAAGAAGGAGGAGGAAGGGAAAAATTTAGAGTTCGTATTGGCAGAGCATTTGATAAGTTTCTAGATCATCTGGCGTGTATGCATTTAGCAAATAAACAATATTGTGAGTAGCACATTTAATATTAACTAGCCAGTTGCACGTTGTCACAACTGAGCTGAAGCCCACCTCTGTGCCTTTGTGCAAGCCTGGGGTTGCCACAAGTCGAGACTGTGCCCCCTCAGTCACCGTTTATTCCACCTCAAGTAGCCTCTGTGGTCATTTGCCTTTGTACGGCACTAGTAGTTTTGCCAAATGAAGCTCAATTGTTTCCAAATATTTTGGCATTTCGGTGAGAATCCATTTTTGGATACAAAGGGAACTTCATGCGTTCTGTGCATCAGAGCAAACTTCCCATCCTTTTTACTGACGAGGTCGAGGGATGTGACTTCGCATCTGAGGGAGCACGGCCTCAGCCCAGGGATGGGGGTCCTGGGTTCACAAAACCAGTCTCTGCAGCGAAAGGCTGGCTTTTCAGCATTGTCTCTCTGTCCTCAGTGGCAGATTCTGAATAAGACGAAGAACCATATTCAGGAACTGGAACAAACCCTGGATAATTTGCTGAAGCTGAAAGGTAATAGACCCCTACCTGGCACTTCCCTCTCCCTCCCGGGAGAAGGCTGGTTCAGGTTTTTTATTGAAAACAGAGAGACTGGGTTACACCAAGTCAACAAATATTTATTGAAGGCCTACTGTGCGCCAGACACTGTTCATGGGCCAAGATTGAGAATCTCGCACCTGTCCTCAGGAGCTTGCAGTCTGGCAGGACAGGCAGGAGTCACTGATTCCTGATGAGTTCCCCATTGGGGTGCTGCTGAAGGCACTGGATCTTATCTTCAGAGGCCAGAGAAGTGGGCCAGTCCAGTGCTCTCCCCTCACACCTAGAAGGACAGGGGGAAACTGGGCTCTGGCCTCCCTAACACTGACCCTGGGAGGGTTCAGGGCCCCATCCAAGGTCCACCTGGGCCAGAAAGGTGGAGAAGACTCCACAGAGGCCTGACTTTCCCCTTTGTGACCCTTGCCTTCAACTCCCCAATAGAATCCTTCAACCTGGAGGATGGGAATGCAAGCAGCTTAGAGGAGGTCAAGGAAGAATATGCCAGTCTGTACTCCGGAAACGAGAGGTAAGACCCAGCCCCAGGAGGGCCGCCTCAAACCCACAGCCATGGGTGCTATATGATAGCAGCTCACCCTCCAGCCTGCAGAACCATCCAGACTATTGCTCACCCATTTAAAAATCTCGTACTGGAGATAATTCTTTTCTCTTTTATTCTAATAATATGCATTGAATTTTGTCCTGATTATAAAAATGATCCATGCTTATTACAGATGTAGAAAATACAAAAAAACCCCAAAAATATATATCATCTCATCTCACAAAGAAAATTAATGTTAATTTTGAAAAATATCATCTAGGTTTTTTTAATAGCCATCTAGTTTTTTAAAAAATTTTGCACATTAGTTTTTAGAGAAATGAGATCATAGTGTTTACATCATATTATGGCTTTTAAACCCTCAACTACTGGCTTTATTAGAGGATATACAAGCAAATAAGGAAAATACAAATCTCAGCCTACTTTCCAAGCCCCATGGAAACCTAAGAAAAGTCAAATGAGACTTTAGAGAGGAAAAGGAATCATAGTACACCCAGGTGTCACAGATACTGAAGCGCGAACATTATTAATAATGTCACATTCAAACTGTGAAAGAGAAACTGATTTGAGAAATATCTTTCTCATACTTTTATGCTCTCATGTTTCACATTTGACTCTTAACATTATCTGGACTTTTTATGTAGACCGTGTGGGTATATTCTTTGCCCTGCTGTCGAAGGATGGCCTCACCCCTGCACTGCATCTTCATCATGCAGAGCTGCTTCCACAGCAGACTGGACGTTGCAGGCAATGGCCGGGCCCCTATCATCTCTGGGGGGCCCTGGGCATGTCCAGTTGGAGCGGCATGGTGTATATCCAGGTTGGCCTCTGATGAGGCACACGGAGTAACAAGCCATCTCTCCCCGCTCTGAGAAGGGGACTGCAAACTACTTGCTATTCAGAGCCCACCAAAAGCCTGCCTGCATGAGGGGATGGTGTTTCCTAATGCTTTCAGTGGAGTCACTCAAGACTTTTAACTTCCTCGCTGTGCTTGTCCATATTTTTCAAGACTTTATAACAATGAATGTGTTTTCTATCCTAAAGAAAACAATTGGGGGGAAATAATAAATTATAAAAAATTCAGTAAAACTCAGATTATAGACAATGTGAAAAAATTCACGAAAGTGTCAAAAAGAAAATAACCACCTATATAGTTACATAGATAGCTTTGATCACCATTTTGGTCTCAGAGGGGAGGAGGCAGGTGTGGTGCGTGTACGTGTTGAACGTGCGGGAAAGTGCGTTTGTAGCCTTGTTTTTAAAATCAAACTGGGCCCTACCTCACAATCAGCCTGGGAGATGGTGTCAGTGAGGTAGGAGTCTACATTTGCTTTTCCCAAATGGTTCGCCAGTGATCTCAATCCCATTTATTATATAAGCCGTCCTTTCCTTATTGGTATAATATATGAACTTCATTAACATACTAAAATCTTGTCAATACTTGTATCACTTGTCCATAGAAAAATGGCTAAATTTTTTTTAACATCATAGTAATTAGGGAGGATTTTTCACTACAACAATTAAAACTGTGGCACCAGCATAGGAATAGATTTACTAAATTTTGTAATTATTATATATTAATTCATTAATTAAATATGAATGAACTTTAAGTGCCTTTATTCAAGATCATTTGTATTTCCCTTCCTGGGAACAGTTTGTACCTATTCTTTGCTCATTTTCCTGTTGGGCTGGTGTTTTTTTTCTTATTTAATTGTATAAGCTCTTTATAGATACAGAGAAATTATCTCTGTTTCTATTACAAGACTTACAAAAAATTTTCCTTTGGTCATTTATAATTTCATTTTTGCTCTTTTGTGTTTTTTGCTTTTTCCATGCAAAGTTGAAGTCTAATGTATCAATCTACTATGGCATCTGAGTTCTGGGGAAATACTTAGACATTTTCTCTGCTCTGAGAGTTTTTTTTAAAAAAAGAATCCTCCTATGTTTTTTAAGCGTGCTTTTTTAATTCAACATGATACCTTGAGGATTATTCCTATAGGTATAATCAATTGTTAAACACAATGTTAAACACAATGTTAGCAATAATATATAATCCAAGTATATATGTGTGCAATGTGTGTGTATATGTAATATACCCAGGATGCCTAACTTTCCAAATTGTGTCATATTCTTTCATTCTCTTAAAAATGTCTTTTGAAGAGCAGAATTTTTTAATTTTAATGAATCCAATTTATCCTTTTTTTTAATAGATTGAGCTTTTGGTGCAAACCTAAGTATTTTATGGGTTTTGCTGCTATTGTAATGACTCTTTTTAAAATTTCCATTTTCAATTGTTCATTGCTAATATATAGAAATGCTCTTGAGTTTTAGATATTGATCTTGTATCTTCAACCTTGTTAAGTTCCTTTCTTAGTTCTAGCCACATTTGTAGATTCTTTGAGATTTTCTACATAGACAATTACATGGTCTGCAAATGAAGACAGATTTACTTCTTCCATTCTAAGCTGTACACCTTTTATTTCTTTTGCTGACTTTATTGGACTGGCTAAAAGCTCCAGTATGATTTTGAATAAAAGTGGTAAGGGTATACATCCTTGTCTTATTCCTGATCTTAGGAGAAAACACTCAGTCTTTTACAATTAAGTATGATGTTATAACAGCTATAGGAGTTTTTGTAGATATCCTTTATCAGGTTAAGAAAGTTTCCATTCTTAATTTGCTGTGAGTTTTTATCATGAATGGGTATTGATTTTGTCATTTGCTTTTTCTACATGTATTGAGATTATATGATTTTTCTTCTTTAGTCTGTTGATATGGTAAATTGCATTGATTGATTTTCAAATGTTGAACCAGCCCTTGCATTTCTAGGATAAAGCCCACTTGGTCACAATGTATTAACCTTTTTTTGATATATGTATATATATGTATAGTTGGATTATATATAATTGCTCAAATTGCACTGAGTTTCTGTGCCCATGTTCATGAGAGATATTAGATATCGATTCTGTTTTCTCCCCCTCAGTCTGCTCTCAAATGGGTTTCCTGAGAACGGCTCCTCCCCCTGGTGCCCAGCTGAGGCTGTGGGGAAGGATGCCCAGGAGGAGGAAGAGGAGGAGGAGGAAGAGGAAGACCAAGAGGAGGAGGAGGAGGAGGAGGAGGAGGCAGTGGAAGTGGAGGAGGTGGAAGAGGAGGAGGAGGAAGAGGAAGAAGAAGAGGAAGAGGAAGAGGAGGAAGAGGAGAAAAAAGTAGAGCTCTTACACTCTCCAGGCACTTTGTCACCAGACCTCATGGAATTTGAACGGTGTGAACAGCTGGGTGGGGAGCTCCCTTTTGTGAGGAAGGGGACAGAGGTCCCAGCTGGGGTATGATGCAGCCTCTAGGCATGACTCAGACCAGGCCCTGAATGGAAGCTCCAGAATTTTCCTATAGGAGGGGCTTGGGGATGAGGTTGGTAGAGGTGCTAGAGAAACAATCTCGAAACCACATTTGTACGGCACATACACTGTTTTTACTTAAACTGCATGTTTATTAGGGGTGCCTGGGGGGGTTGATGGTGATTATGAGAGCCAAATCTCCCCCTCACCTCCCCCAACACGCCCACACCACCCTCCGCAACTCTGGCTGGTCTCATAGTAAGACACACGGGGCACGGCTGGCTCAGACACCCCCTGCACTGCCCCCTCCACAGACTCAAGCCCCCTCAGCCGCCATGGTGGCTTCCAGAGGTGTTGGCCCACTAGGAGGAAACTCACTCCACAGCTGAAGGCACAACTTGCAGCCCCCGAATTTAATTTTTAATTAAGTCTAAAGCAGACTCATAGCATGCCTGCACATTCATGGGCTCAGAACTGTAAGGAATTTTCCCATAGAATCAGACATGAGCCAGCCGCACCTCTCCTCTTCTATAAGGGCAGAGAGCTTCATGCCGCCAGGCACTGGCAGGACTCGGGGAGGGGCCTCAAAAGCCCAAATCTATGTCCTCCATGGCTCCCAAGACGGCTCTGCTCTCTAAGGGTCAGGGGCGTGCAGATCAGTAAGCGCAAGCCCCTGGAAAAGCAGGGCGCTGTGGCCTGGGCCGGGAATGGAATTCAAACGAGATGGCTTCGGGAGGGGGCTTCAGCCACGAGCTTCAGCCCTGAGAGATGGCGCCACTTCTGTTCCAGGTATCTCAACTTTTACAAGCAGACGATGGACCTTCTGACCGGCAACGGCATCGTCTCCTCGCAGGAGGTGACGCTGCCCATCGTCTCCGCGGCCATCTCCCACCTGTGGCAGAACCTCTCCGAGGAGAAGAAGGCCAGCCTCCTGCAGGCCTGGGCGCAGATGCAGGCGGGGGCCGCCCAGGAGCCAGCCCGGCCCGAGGGCAGCGTGAGGGACAGCGGCGTCGACAGCCAAGGCGCCAGCTGCTCGCTGGTCTCCACGCCCGAGGAGGTGAGCAGGCCCGCGGGGTGGCCCGGAGGGCGCGGGAAGCCCTCTCCCGCCAGCCGGGGCCCAGGGCTTTGTGGTTTGGGTGCCGGCTCACACAGGTTTCTGATTTTCTCAACGTAACCTCGGTGACCGCGGGACGGCGTTTGTTGTCTCCTGTTAGTTTCCTGGTCTTTTCGTGGGTGTTACAGAAGGCTTAGAAGGCTGTCTCAGTGCATTCTTTTGGCAGCCAGTGACTGGGTTATTAACCCATGAAGCAATGTAGCGCTCACAAGCGGGAAGGAAGGTCCAGGGCAGGGCCCGGCAGTCCGCGACAGCCCGTCTGGGGCTCCTCCCTGCCCTGTGCCCATCCTTCCCGCCTGCCCGCTCCCTGCTCCCCTCCCCTGTGGCTGTGGAAGCCCAGCTGGAGCCATGGAGCCATCATTCTTCCTCCTTGACACAGCATAGGGAACGATTTCCTGTGAAAGCTCTTTCTTAAGGGCCAAGGAAGAACTTTTCCAGAAACTTCCGCCATCCCTCTCCTTCCCTCTCATCGGCAGAACTGGCCAGATTGCCAGCTTATGAACCAACGACCGGCAGTTGAGAGAGGCTCACATTTGGACCAGTGAGGTCCAGTCCCTGCAAGGCGGTCGGTTCCCGCCCCCAAGAGCACTGCGACCACGCAGTGAAGAGGAGGCCACAACAGCGTCTGTAATGCTTTGCTCTGCGCTTGAGAACGGCCATGGTCTGCAAGGCAGACCACCGGGTGGCGTTGGCAGTTGTCCTGCAGTGAGATCAAAGTGGACCCTCTGCTGGCTGCTCTCGCAGAATTGGGAGAGCCTCAGAAGATTGCTGCTGCTGCTACACAGGCCGGGGCTGTCCCCGTTCCTTTAGCGGTGAGGCAGCCAATTCTTTACTATCTGCACCTCTTGTGCTTTGCGGGACATTTGGCAGCCATGGCCTCCACCTAGTAAATGACACCCCCTTGCCCTGACTTTGCAAATGCCCTTCAGTGGCTGGTCCCTTTGAGGAGATGGCCATGCTAGTCTCCCGGTGTCTCTCTGTGGAGTCTCTCTCAGAGCCAGAGAGCTTCTGACTGCCTCTGCCCCTGGGGAGAGGCACACTTTGAAATGCCTCCATCCTTCTGGAAGATTCCACAGCTATCAGGCCCTAGCTTGGAGAACAGCAGAGCTGTCACCCAGTCCTGTCCTTCCAGTTTATAGGCCTAGCAAGCAGTGTGACTTGCGCAGGACACCCAGTTTCTGCTTCAGGGATTGTATCTCTTTCATCTCGTATTTTTCTCAAATCACTCTGCCCTTTAGTCACCTGTTGATGGTCAACCCTCCGTTATCTCCCCTGATGCTTCTCAACTGAATCACCCATGGAATTCAGTAAAAAGGCAGATGCCTGACTCCACCCCAGACTCACAGAATCAGAATCCCTGAGGGTGGGGCCTCAGGATCTGCATTTTTAATAAGCACCCCAGGTGGCCGATGCATGTGGGCGTAATTGGAGGGAACTCTCAGTGCAGATGTGCGCTGGTCAATCAGCTTCGGCCTTAGCCCCCTCCCACACAGTCATCAGTCCACCAGACTGTCCCTTCTGATCTGTTTTTCCTCTAATGTTGGATCCACCATAAGAAGATATGAGTTCTCCTCCATGATGGTTCAGGCACAGCCAGATGACCAGTAGCCAAAGATTTCATAGTGAAGGCAGGTGTGAAAGGGCGGCCAGGCCAGGTGTCTTGATAGCCCCAGAGTGCCTAGCCCTGGAGTCTCACACAAAGAAGACAAAAGGAAAACACAGTCATGCGCTGCATAGCAATGTTTTAGTCAGTAACGTATCACATATACAATGGTGGTCCCATGAGATTATGATGGGCCTACATAGAAACCTGATATATGGCACTTGACATTGGCATTGCAGATCCAAAAGGGGAAATGATTAATATTCAGTAATGGAACTGGGACATTTCATATCTATATGAAAAAAATATAAATAAAAATATGTATACCATCTAGGTTCGTGTAAGTACACTCTACGACATTCACACGAAGACAAAATCACCTAAAGAGACATTTCTCAGAATGCATCATTAAACTGTGCATGACTGTATATACCAAATGCCTGAGCAATTCCATCAAATTCTGACTGTGTGAGCATCTGCCAACGTGAACACTTTCTCAAAGAAGAGCAGATCCAAAGAGAAAACGTGCAGAAACTAATGTCCCCAAATCATAGAAACAGCTTGTCTGGACTTTTTTCAGGGAGGGCTGTGGGCTGATGTTCTGGTGTTAAGGGAAGCTGGCAACAGATTCCCTCAGCTGTGCCCAGGAGCAGGGCTCCGTCTGCACCGCCGTGCCCACGTTTGGGCCAAGCCAGGGCTGGGTGATAAGGTAAGCGGAACAGAGAATGCTCATGCCTCAGGCAGGGACAAAGCCACAGTTACTCCTGCTGTGGCCTATAAATCAGCTGCGGTGAACCCCCTGCAGCTCCTGGTCCACCTGGGGAGGTTCTATTGTGGAACAATTGTGTTAAAGGCCAACACCTGGACTCCGGGTCAGGCGTGCCTGGAAGGCACCGGACAGTTCTGTTTCAGTTCTAAGAGACAAGGCCCAGTAAGTGCAGTGGCTGTTCCAGAAGGACCACAGGGCCTGGCCTAGGGTTCCCCTCCCAGGCTGGCTTGTGAGAGGGGTTTGCATGTGTGAAGACAATGTGTGGCCTACAACTTTGGGAGGCTGATTGGTTGAGGACAGGAATTTAGGTCCTGGGTCCCTGTCTCAGGCCTGCTGGGGAGGAATGTGCAGCTGATGGGCTTCTGGGCTGATGGACATGTGAGTACAGGCCTTTCCTTGGCCCCTTTCCTGATTACCTTTGAAGTGACCAAAGAGGTATCAAGTAGGACACCAGAAAATACCCAGAAAACTAGGAGGAGGACCAGAGTCCCAAGGGATTCAGTTCTGGGAAAACAAATTGAAAGAAGACAAAAATGGCAGATAGCAGCCCTCTGGGGAAGAGCAGTGTGTTCCAGAGCCGGGTGAGGTGAGACCCTGGCAGTACCTGCCAGTACCCACCAACTCAGGGCCTGAGACCTCCCTCACCTCTCTTTGCAACAACTGCTGAGATAAATGGGATATCAGATAAAGTAAAGCATGCCCAGTTAAATTTTTAATACAAAAATGTCCCAGGCAATGTTTGGAACATTCTTATGTTAAAAATTATTCATTCTTAGGCTGGACGCAGTGGCTCACGCCTGTAATCCTAGCTCTCTGGGAGGCTGAGGCGGGCGGATTGTTTGAGCTCAGGAGTTCGAAACCAGCCTGAGTAAGAGCGAGACCCCGTCTCTACTAAAAATAGAAAGAAATTAATTGGACAACTAAAAATATATGGAAAAAATTAGCCGGGCATGGTGGCGCATGCCTGTAGTCCCAGCGACTTGGGAGGCTGAGGCAGGAGGATCGCTTGAGCCCAGGAGTTTGAGGTTGCTGTGAGCTAGAATGATGCCACGGCACTCTAGCCCAGGCAACACAGTGAGACTCTGTCTCAAAAAAAAAAAAAAATTATTCATTCTTTATCTGAAATTCAAAATTAACTTATATTTGTATTTGCTAAACCTGGCAATCCTAAGTGTAAATCATGTTTCTGTAGCATATTTAATATTCTTTAACAAATTAGGGAAAAGCAGAATGAAAAACTGTCTAAATAGAAAGATTCTGAATTTGGAAATATATGATAAAATATGCCTGGGGAAGTGACTGGAGACGGAAATAGATCAACGTGTCAACAATGGATATCTCATTGTTTCCCAGTGATCCTTACTTGTTTTGTCTGTTTCTATTTCCCAGAATTTCTACAATGAATGTGCATTTCCTTTCTAGAGAAGATAATGTTCAATAATAGCTAACATATTTAGTCATTATTATGTGCCAAGTGGTTCACATATATTGTCTTACTTAATTCTTGCCACAGCCCTATGTGTAGGCACTGTTGTGATATTCCCGTTTTATAGAGGAGGATTCAAGAGATGAAGTCACTTATCCCATGTCACACAGCTAGTGACTGGCAGGGAATCAGCCCTCCTGAAGCCTAATCCAGAGCCTTCCTGAACCTCTGGACTCAGTTACCCTGGCTGCTAGAATGTCGATCCTGGGCTCAAATAGTCTCTCCGTGCTGGGAGGTTTAGACAGGCCTTTCCCAGCTGTAAACTGAGGCTCTGGCCTGTTACATCTTGCCTGAGCTTTAGCAAGAGGAGACACAGTCCCCAGAGCTTCCTGTCCCTCTCAGCCACCTCCGGGGTTGGCAGTTTGTCCTGGGAAATCCAGAGCATAGTATTCAGACCCTGGGAGGATCACTGAGCAGAAGCCCTGGGCTGGAGGCCTGGCTCGGGCATGCGTGCCCTCTGCCTTTCCACCCCTCTCTCCCCAGCAGCCGAGAGCAAGTGTCAGACTGTTAAGTTATTTCTGACACATGAAGTTCTGTGCTTTCTTTCAGATCCTTTTTGAAGATGCCTTTGATGTGGCAAGTTTCCTGGACAAAAGTGAGGCTCCAAGTACATCCAGCTCCAGGTGAGGAAGAGGGTGTGGGAAGTGTGTGCGAGTGTGTGAGTGTGTTTGTGAGTGCGTGTGCACCCCTGCTGGGGTGTCTAGGAACCCCTCCTCCACAGCTCCCAGATGGGTGCATAATTCAGTGGATGTTCTTGGGGATCCACTTTTTTCTGTGATCGGAAGTGGGCTGGTTCTAGGATGTCCTGGGCATGTCATCATCTGAAGCCAAAATTCTTCTTTCCTAACTGGAGGCCATTATCTTAAGTGAAATAACTCAGAGACAGAAAGTCAAATACCACATGTTCTCACTTATAGGTGGGAGCTAAATAATGAGTGCACGTGACAGAGAGAGTGGAATAATAGACACAGGAGACTCGGAAGGGCGGGAGGGCGGGAGGGTGGGAAGGTGGGTAGGGGTGTGGGATGAGAAACGACCTGATGGGTACTACATACACCAATCAGGTGAGGGTTACACAAAAAGTTCAGACTTCACCATTACCCAATATATCCATATAACAAAACTGCACTTATACCCCCTAAATCTATCAAAAAAATTTAAATTAAAAAAGATAATAATTCTTCCATCCTGGTGCAGGGCTGG
This sequence comes from Avahi laniger, assembly GCA_963575035.1. Classification (NCBI taxonomy): domain Eukaryota; kingdom Metazoa; phylum Chordata; class Mammalia; order Primates; family Indriidae; genus Avahi; species Avahi laniger. Next base: position 3,236 of record CAUYSK010089856.1, on the reverse strand, counting down.
GACACACCAGTTAACAGCTCCAGTGTGTGGAAAGGCTCCTGGCTGCCTTCTCAGTGTGTCTTAGTCCTGCTCATCCCTGCTAGGGCTGCTGTCTCCCTGCTCTAAGTCCATTCTGGTACTACATATCATAGACTGAGTGGCTTATAAACAACAGAAATTTCTCTCTCATGATTCTGAAGGCTGGAAAGTCCAAGATTAAGGTGCCAGCAGATTCAGATTCTCTCAGGGGCCTGCTTCCTCTCAGATGGAATATTCTGGATATAACCTCACATGGTGGAAGGGACAAGGAATCTCTCTGGAGTCTCTTTTATAAGGGCACTAATCCCATGCATAGGGGCCCCACCCTCATGACCTAATCACCTCCCAAAGGCCTTACTTCCTAATACCATCACCTTGGGTGTTTCAGCGGAAGAGTTTTTGGGGGAACAGACATTCAGCTGTAGCACCCAGAGTCAGGCAGCCTGTGGGCGGGTCACAGCAGTTGATCTTGGAGAAGTGGGCAGGAGCTCTGAGGCATGGAGAACTGGGCCAACGTGGAAACTGGCCTGTGCCCTGGGCCTAGGGAAGTCTCTGAGCTGTGCAGAGGGGGAAGCTGCCGTTCACAGTGCTGATGACAGTGGATGTGGCAGGAGGGAAGAAGGGATGGCTGGTCCCATGAAGTAGGAAGACACAGAACAGGATCTGGGAAAATTTTAAAACAAGAAGCAGTTTGACTGACTCTGCCCTAAGGGGCATTTTCTGAGAAAGAGCTAGTTTAGGACTGAAATTCCCTTGCTGCTTTGCTTGAAAAGCTGTGGTCTTATGCCCGAAGAGACAGGTCCTTCTGATACCTGTGCTGGTGTCGCAGCTAAAAGAAGCCTGGACATTTAGTTTTTCTGCCTTGGAAATGAGGGTGACATTCGTCCTCATGAGCCCGGTGAATATCTCCGTCGTCCTCTGGATGGTAGCCTGGGCTCCCGGTTGCCGAGAGGCCTTGGGGCCACAGCTGACCAGCCCTTGGCAGAGCTTCAGGCAAAGCAGACATCAGCATTTGTTCCTTCCTTCCTCCTGCTCCACCCAGGCCTAGACAGACTTGGGGAAAAGATGGGATCGCTTCGTCCTCTCCAAAACCGTGCGCAGTTTCGTTTTGCTGAAACTGGCTGGAAGCAGACATTCCTATTTCTGTGCTAGGCTTGGGCTGCAAAGACAACTTTGTCGAGAAGCTGCCAAAGTGTACTCGCCAAGCAGCATTTAGAACTCCTTACCCTGCTCATAGAGCAAAAAACCAACCTATTAAAAATGGTTTTTTTCTCCTTTCCCTAGAAAAGGCAGGGGTTGCTGCCAGAGGATTCCTAAGCTGACTGTGGGACCTCTTCCCAGGAGGACGTGAGGTCAAAAGGCTGGCTGTCCTGCACAGCTCACAGCTGTTGTGTCCTCAGGCCCCTGTCACACGGGGATCTCCCCTTGTTCCAGGAAGAAAACAGGCCTCCTTTGTGCACTAGGGCTTGAGTTCCATGTTGGGGTCACTGAGCGGGGGCATCTTAGGGGATTGAACTCTGTCCTGAGTGGCCTCAGCAGCCGCAGTGGAACCAGAACCGTAGGGGGTCGCTGTAGGAGGCTGACTCTGAGGGGTAGAGGAAATCTTGCTCCCTTTTTCCAGAGGTCACAGCTCAGAATACTAAATTAGGGAACAAGAGCCAGTCTCACCGTAATCTCGATTTTTCCAGAGGGTCCAAACATGACATTTGAGCAGAGACAATGCAAATCTTTCAAGACGAGGTCTGGGCTGTTCGAGAATTTTAAAGTGCTTAATTCACACTGTAATTCAGATATTTTAGGGGGGAAGGGAAGCAGAGGTGAAAGATTAAGATCCTGAATACTTGCTATTTCTTCCTTCTTTCTGTTGTCAGTTCAATGTTTGCCAGCTGCAACGCAGAAAATCCAGAGGAAAACTTTCAGCTCTATATGCAGATCATCAATTTTTTTAAAGGACTTTGCTGTGTTAATGCCCAGTTAAAACAGGTAAGACAGAGCAGAGTGCGGTGAGACCTCTGCCCACCTCCCTTAGGATGGCAAAAAGGGCTCTTGAGGGGGCCCTTGCGGGACCTCGCCCCAATCACACCATGAGGGGCCACCGGGCAGAGACAATCCTTTCATTCTCTCTGGCCTACTCCATGGATGGTCAACTGCAGCCTGATGCATCCTGTAGAATAGAAGACGTCTGGGGAAACTGAGGAAAGGGACGGAGGGATGCCCTCCAGGGCAGACCTGGACTGGGAGCCCTTTGAAGCTGGGACCTGACCCCAGGGGCCCTTCTCTTAGCAGACATTTGTAAATGTCGTGTGAACTGACGATGACATCTTTCCAAAAGGCTGGGCTGTTCCATCATCTTCTGAGACCCCAGGGTAATATTTACTGTCAGCTTTTGAAGGATATTAATTTCTGCCTCCAAAAAGCTGACCGTGCCATCTATGATGACACGAGTAGCGGGGGTCTTGGTCAGGGGGTCCGTTCCAAGCTTTCATGGGATGGCGGGGGCTTATGCCTGGGCCACCAAGTAAACAGGCCCTTTCAGACCCTTTCGTAGCCATGGATTTTCTCTACTAATATAGCAAAATGCACAACTGTTTATTTGAAAAGGCAAGCTATGATAATAGCAAATGTTTGTCTAAAAATAATTAGGACACTTGTTCAGTAGGCTGAGGTATAACTTGACCCTTTTCTCACTAATTCTTCACTTCCCCCTGCCAGGACCACTTTGAATCCCCCCCTTGAAGTGAAGATCCCTTCCCTGCATCCTGTCACCCCTCCCACCAATCTCTGGGCAGCCATTCCTTAGAGCAGCTGTCCCCAGTTTCTACTGGACACTGTTAAATTAGTCTACTTTTCCAAGACTTTGAGAAGATTAAAAGGATAGTCTGCTTTCCCTCCTTCCTTTCTCCACATATGGCAGAAAAGAGAGAAGAAGCAAAGATTAGTGTCTGTATAGAGCAAGGCCCCCAAGAACCACCTGGTGGCCTATTGGAAATTCAGGTTCCTGGTGCCTCAAGATTCCCATTGAGTGCCGTGGGAGCGGGGCCCAGGAATCTGTATTTTGAACAAGCTGTCCAAGTGGCTCTGGGGCAGGAGGCCTTGGGCTTTGACAGATTCTGTTGTAAAGAGGGAAATTTCAAATATGTCCATCCCATTGTGTGGTGCGCATTGCACTCTTTGTGTACACATATACGCGTCCCCTCCTCCCTCCTCCCCCTCCCCCC
>CAUYSK010089851.1:0-40995 GCA_963575035.1 Avahi laniger | reverse complement strand
CAGTGTAAGAGTGTTCCTGTCTCTCCACATCCTCGCCAACATTTGTTGTTTTGTGAGTTTTTGATAGAATCCAATCTCACCGGGGTTAGGTGATACCTCATTGTGGTTTTGATTTGCATTTCTCTAATAATTAGAGATGTTGAGCATTTTTTTATATGTTTGCTGGCCATTATTCTGTCTTCTTTTGAAAACTTTCTGTTCATTTCCTTTGCCCATTTGTTGATGGGGTTGTTTGATTTTTTCTTGTTGATTTTTTTGAGTTCTAGATAGATTCTGGTTATCAGCCCTTTATCAAATGTGTAGAGAGCATTATAGACTTAAATATGATTGATTTACACTAACAAACTATGTCAATGCATATATATGCATGTGTGTGTGCATACACGCATGTGTGATTTTTTCCTCCATGCTTTATTTAGGTGGATCTTGAATTCCATTTTGAGCTGGCACTAGCACTTATTAAAATGTATGTATTTTGTTATGACTATATTATGGAAGAGTTAAATACATTATCAAAAGATGTTTTAGTCAACATCTATGTTTTAAAAAAATAAAACTTGTATAGAAGAAAATTATTTATAATTTTAAGTCTGAAAAAATGGAAAATGTGAGATAAAATTAAGAAAGAGAAACAAGTTCATCTCTCTTATCTTTGGCTTCTCCAGTGACTGCCCTATTCTAACACCCAACTGCAGTACTATATTGTTAGAAATAACTAGAGTTGAAACTCTGAAATTAGAAAAGTTACTGGCTCACTTGTGTGTGTGTATGTGTGTGTGTGTTTGTGCATTGTTCCTAAATGTTATTTCTACAGAGGCATTTTGTAGGCTTATCCTTTCAAATTCCTTATTTCTATCACTCAGTTTGGTTGGGGAAATTTAATCTTATCTCCCAAAAAAAAGCTTCATAGTGGTTTTCTTGCATTTACCAAGAATTTACAGGATACTGGCAACAGAAGATCTTGGGTTGCTTTATTTCTGATTTATTATATTCCTTTCCGATTTTAAATTTGTACTGCTTTTTAAAAAATTTTCTTTTAAACATCTTCTTTGCATTTGTTTTTTCTCTGCTGCATATTAAATTTTAAAATTTTTCTTTTAATTTAAAAAAGTAGTTCATTTTTCTTGGGTACTTTTTTATATTTATATTTCTTAAACTATACACATTGAATACCCCAATTCTGAAAATCCAAGATCCAAAATGTTCCAAAATCCGAAACTTTTGGAGCACTGCTGACATGGTGCTCCAAAAAAAGGCTCATTGGAGCATTTCAAATTACAGATTTTTGGATTAGGAACGTTCAACCAGTAAGTACATAATGCAGACATTCCAAAATCTGAAGAAAATCTGATATCCAAAACACTTCTAGTCTCAAGTACTTCAGATAAGGGATATACAACTTGTAATAAAGACAAGAATATAACTGGAATATCACTTTCAGAGGATGTTAATTACTCCTCAGTTCTTGAGAGATTTTGTCTACTCTATTATTTCCTCAACCATAGGCAAGAAAATTACTTATTTTTATTTTGTTTATTTTGAGAATCTTTGCTTAAAAACAACCAAGTGACAAAATACTGTAGTATGAGAGAATATAATAGTTTTTCTAAAATGTAGTGTAGTAAAAACATATGAACTGACATGTTGCAGGACAAAATATCACCAAGTAAAAAATGTTTTAGTTAAATAATTCTTATTCTTGAGAAACCTCCTTGTCTTGTTTGTTCTCACTCTGATGACAAAAAAGCCGAGCCTCTGCAGTAGTTTACAAATGTAAATCATCATTGTTTATAAAAATTCCCAAGAAATGGAGAATTAACCTTTTACTCAGTGAGAACCCCCTAGTTGGAACTATAAATATAAATAGCAGCCTTCTAAGATTCTGAACTAACTCTTCTATGTTAGCTTTGGAATTTGATAAAAGATTTGTTGGCCTCCTTTGAGATTTCCTGGTGGTAAAATGCCTTCTAGCAGAACTTTTAAAGATTTTTAATTTACAAAGAAATAAAGCAAGTGTTTGGGGATCAAATTAGGGCCAAATGCAAGGAATTTAATAACAGCATACAAGCAAACCAAAAAAATATTTCAGAGGTCTTTGTTTCCAAGTGATTAAAAATAGCATTTAAAGCTGTTACTATTATTTTTCAAGGGAAGTATTTTTAAAAAGAGACTGAATATGTTTTATCAGATCTTCAGTTTAGTTTTAGCATGTTACAGCACATGGAGTTGGCCTCCATAAAAATGTGTTAACTGAATAAAATCCTAAAAAGAGCCTACTCAAATTCAAAATCAGTGCATAGCTTTATGGTTGCCCACTTACTGTTCAATACTAAACCTGCTGTGTGTGTGTAAACAGTAGGCCATCTTGCTAGCAGTTTCTGTTAATCTTTAGAACTGCCTACTGTGCTTCTTTAGAGTTTTTTAAGCAAAATCATGAGGTAGCTGGAGTGGTTTAATATCCCTGTTCACTGCCCCCTCTCCCAATTAGGGGGTACTTCCCTGCTTCCCTACAGGCTGCTCCTAGGGAATTGCATGAAATGCCAAAATTACTATCCTCCTTCTCAATCAAAAGGCCCACTTCCTTTCTCTCACCACCTGTCCCTGGATAAAAGTATAAATGGGTCAGCCAAAGTTAGAGTGAGTAATAATAGGTGAAAAGTAGTGTATAATAAAATTTTAAAAAATATATATCTTTTAATAATAAAAGGTAGTGTATACCTCTCTGTGATATTTTCAGGTTAAAAGAGGACATAGATACCAAAACTTTAAGCCAAATTATAAACTCCTATGGTGAAATTTCAAGCAATATAGCAGGTGGGTGAGGAAGAGAAATTGGGGCTCTCTTTCCTCTGTCCCTCAACCGCCGTCACCCATATAACCAGCAATTCTACCTTAAAAGGAAGCCCATGCCGGGAAAATAATTTATGACAGGAAGTTGGAGAGAGATTAAAGATAAGGGCAGTGTTATAGTGTTATCAAGTTTATTACATCAGCTTAATAACTTGGAATTAAGGGGAAGATCTTGGTGCTATATTAAGTATTATGGCCTCGCTTTTGTGGCTGTGGACCCACAGATACTAAGTGGCCCTGTCATATCAGACTCTGGTAGAAGTGTAGTTTGACATGTTAAATTGAAATATGACCTGCTGAATATACACTGCCTGTTCTTTTGAATGCTTTTTCATAGAAAGAAACAGAACTGCATGATATTGCCACCTAAAGTATTCACTCTTTTTTCTACAGGATATTGATAAATGGTCTTTTGATGTATTTGCCCTAAATGAAGCAAGTGGAGAACATAGTCTGAAGTTTATGATTTATGAACTGTTTACCAGATATGATCTTATCAATCGTTTCAAGGTCAGCAACATGGGACAAAAGTGAAATGCTCTTAGAATTGGTTGTTTGAATAAAAATGAAAATGCAGCATTTTCAATTGAGTGAATTTTCAATTGATTCAGTCATTAATCAATTCATTTTAGAATGTTTGTAGTTAGCAGGTCACAGAACTATGGGGACAAGTTCACCACATGATAGAACCATTCTGCAAAACTCACTGGCATATCTGTAGATCCACCTGGATATCATGAGGCTGATATAGCTTCACTCCAACAAGATACCAACATACCCTGATTTATTCACAGAACATTCATGTAGGGATTCGAAGCTATGTCTTAAAGAAATATGATCAATATCCCATGTTCCTGAAACACAAAATGAACCCTTGTTGGCAGTTTTTCTTAAATTGAAATGAAGAAGCTTCTAATTAACTTCATTTAGATTCATCCAAGCAACAGATTTGATCCAGACTTCTGAGCAGTCTACAGCTTGTAACTTTTAGCATTTCATGTAGAATCGTGGCATTTTTAGAGCTAGAAAGTACAAGGAGGTCTTCTATTTTAATCCTGTTGTACTACAGATAGAAAAACGACTTCATGAATTGTAAATGCAAGTTTTTACCCTATTAAAAACTAGCCTTCTTTGGAAGATATAAACATTTAAAGACTGTAGTATGGGTGAGACTGTTATTTCATCTATCTTAGTTAAATACTTGTAGGTTACGATCCTTCTTGGGATTGAAGGCTAATATATTAATGAAGTGTTTTTTTAAGAACAATCCACATTTGACTTAAAGAAACTGCTGCCCACATCTGAGTCACTAATATGTCCCATCTCAAACATTATGCTCATGTTGATTTAGTGCCACTCTTTTGATCAAAATATAATCACGATTATTACTTTTCCACAGATTCCTGTTTCTTGCCTAATTGCCTTTGCAGAAGCTTTAGAAGTTGGTTACAGCAAGTACAAAAATCCATATCACAATTTGATTCACGCAGCTGATGTCACTCAAACTGTGCATTACATAATGCTTCATACAGGTATCATGGTAAGAAAGTCTTTGTAACCGAAGTCTGTTAGTTTGGAAACATCAAGTTCCATTTCCCTAAGTTTCTATTGTCTACTTAACACCCATAGAATTATTATAAGTAATAAGTATTATAAATGATAATCTTTTGGATTTTTGAGGGTTAATGAATTATTTATAATATACATTTTTCAAAAAAAATATTTTAATTCAGTAAATAAAAAGATACCCAGAGGCAAATAAAAACATACCAGTTTTCCAAAATTTGGACAATAGAACAATTTTGTTTAAAAATTCCTTTTCCCATAGGAATCAACCAATACAAATTTTAAAAAGGGCACCTAGAGAAAAATTCTTCAGTATAAAATTAGAGTGTTCTTCCCTTATTTATCATGTCTCATAAGTTGAACTTAGTAGCTTTTTCTCTTTTACTCGCATTGCTAATCATAATCAAATCCTAATAGAGATTTTGGGAAATTATTTATGTGAATATTTCCAAATTTTCCTTCCTCTTCTTTGACTATGAATGAATCAATGAGTGGGTGAATAAATGATTCAACAATGCAAACCCTGGGATAATAGTGAGTAGATGACAGGGATTCTGAGACAGTTTGGAATTTCCGCCATGCTCTAAGGCTCAGGATGACTCCTGGAAAGTGAAAAGTGAGGAGCAGCCCTTCCTCCTGCAAGTGCCAAACTGAGGTGGATTCAAAGAGGTGTGAGCCATGGGGCATTTCCTAATCCTAGTACTGCTTTCAGAATGAAGTGCAGTGAGAAAAAACATACCATTTCAGACTGGAAGGTAACCAGAATTTCATCATTTTAAAATATGTTTCTCCTTAAGTACATTTTTTTTTCACTCGTCAGAAGTATAAGGGGAGCCATATAAAAGTCTCCTGTTTCAGCTTTGGAACCTCTGATCTGAAGGTGACATTGAAGAGATACAATATGTCATATTTGTGGGTAAATAGAGAAATTCAAATCCACGATGTGACTTTACCCTCAGACTTTTAAGAAATACTTATTGCAGGAACTAACAGCCATTCCAACTTCTCTGGAAGACTGGGAAATCTAGCACAGCCTGGCATGACTCCTAGAAAGTTAAAGTCATTGGTAAAGATCATATAGTCGCTTTATGAGAAGGCCGCGACTACCAAATATAACTTCCCTCTATTTTAGCAGTTTTGGCTTGGAAATTTGCTTCTGATTTTATTCATCCTTTAGCAAAAATATGTCAGTGGCTCTTTAACCATCCACTAGTTTGGTCATTACAAACATTGTCTGGGGTGATAGATCGTCAGCATTGTCTGGGATCAAAAAAATACATTTCAGCTAAAAAGAATAATGAGAAATTTCACAGTAAATGGTGAAAGGAAAGACAAAATGAGTTCACAAATGTATTGACTATTTTGACAAAACTAGGTTAGTTTTGACAGGTTTTGGAAAGTTATTTTAAGAAGTTTTCTCTACATGAAAAAGTTGTTGTAGGGGTGTATTAATTTTCATGCATATGAATGTGTTAGTTCTTTGAAACAAAAAAAGCATTATAGAAATATTTATTCAGCTAAAACTCTCCAGACCTTTGTTACCCCTCATATTTGATACGGCGAAGACTGAGTCACCTACGTTGGTGTTTTAGTTGATGCCTTGCTATTTCAGGATGGCCCTATCAGTGTGACATTTATGGAGCACTTTAGTTGCAGTCCAACACTGTCAAGTGACTAATGCATCCTGTCACCTGCAAGATGTTTTAAGGACCGTTGCCTGAAAGGGGTTGCAATGAAACCATTGTTCTGTTTGCTAATGTCATAAGGGACACCTTGAAGCCTGGGAGTGTACTACGCAGAGGAGAGTCGATGCTAGTACTTGCTTGTCTCTTTCTCTCTTCTTTTGTCACTTGATTAACTTGTAAGCCCTGTGCCACGGTGACAGTGATGTGCAGTAACTCAGTCCATTTGCTAAAGAGCAAATGCTTTACAGAGTGCTGCCAAGCTGCTTCCAATTGTCTCTTTGAATCTGAAATCACCCAAAGGCCTTGGCCAGAGAACACTTGCACTTGAGGGCTCCTGGCACGTGTGTTCTCTCTAATATTAAGAGTAGAAGAAAGAGATGACTTGAAACCTATTTCCTTTGGAAATTGTAGTTCACTGACTACATCCAGAAACAGTCTTCGATACTCTGGAATGATTCAATTTTTCTGTGATCGATCTACAGAAAATTTGGCACTATTTCACTATTCTGTATCACATAGTAAATGGCTTCCCATGCAACACTGTTAGGAAGAGTAGAAAGAGTATGGGTTTGGGAAGCCGTCGGATTGCTCCACCGCTTCCTAATTCACTAGCTCTCTGCCTGGGTTCCTTTTTCACAAAAATGTAACTAATAATACAAACCATCTCATAGAATGGCAATGAGGAGTCAATAAAATCATATTCGTAAAGCCTAAGACATAATACTTATTAACACATACCTTAATACAAATAAATAAATTAATTATTATAATACACAAGCTTTCTATACTGGTAACACAACAAACTACTTCAGCCTATTCAAAGGGATAGAGAAAAAAGTGTCCAACCCCATAATTTTAAGCTAAAAGAGATGTTACTTATGTCCTTTTAGGTACACTAGGAACAAAGAAGTCAATGTGATTTTTCTAACTTGAAATTCCCCCCACCCTATACATACAGTACACACGTATACTTCATCGCACAGGCACACACACAAACACACACACATACGTGCTGAGTAAATCAGATGTGAAAATTATATAAGTCTTAAAGCTTTATTAGCTTCTACCCATTCATATATCCAGTTAAATCAGCTAAAACTTCTGCTTTGGACATTTCAGAAGAATGGTGCAGCGTTGCCTCCCTTGAGTAATGAATTCTATTGTGATCCATAGAAAAAACAGAAACTTTGGAATCTGACAGATTTCTTGCTGTGCCACTAGATAGCTATGTGACTGACCTTTGGCATGTTAATCCAGTTCTTTAAGATTCAGCTTTGTTATCTGCAACATATGGATAAAACATTTACCTAGCAAAAGGTGAATAAAATGGCTACAAGAATTAAATGAGACCATTTAACTAAAGTGTTCAGTTCATGTAAGTTTCCTTCCTTTTTTTTTTCTGTTATCATTATATATGCTGTCAGTGGCAGTCAATATCTCCTTATGATATAATTTGATGACTGCCTAATTTAGAGCAAGTCTACCTGAGCATTTTTACAGATAAAATGCAACCTACAGTTGCAATAAACACCTACATGAAACACAATGTCTGTGTTGCTCATGACTTATCATTTTAACCTTTCATTTCTGCCCACTGGGAACCAGAAGAACCTTGGATTGGTATTGATCACTACTCCAGTTGGGAAGAGTGATGTGATTCAGCCTCATTCTCTCTAGCATGTCCTCGTGAATCATTTACAAAATCTATGAACTTAAGCATCCATATTCTGAGTTAGAATTGTCATTTGACACCAGATAAAATGAATCAGCAGCTAAGGAGCTAACAATCAGTTCAAAAATTCTACTTTTGCTAATATAAAATAGATATGTATTTTTAAATTAAGAGTGAAATTTCAGTGTTTCTCTCTTCCTAAACTAGTTTGTAGTGTAAACTTAATCATTGAGGCCATAGTATGGCAATAAATAAGAAGGATTCGTGGAGAAAGTATTATTTATGGGAGGCACAGATTAATTAGAATAAAAATAAGAAATACATTTATAATCAATTTTGACAGCTAGCAAGATAATAGTTTTAAATATTTATGAATGAATCCCTAATTAAATTTTATCTCTGATTTCCTAATTTATTTTTTTTTTACTATTGCAACTTTGTATTTTATATTATCATAATGGATATGAATGTTGCTTTAAAAAAAAAACCACAGTTAAATCTGCAAATCCATAAATAGAACTAATAAGAAATACCTTAAGAAAATAGGTAACTTTTTTCAAGAAAGAATTTTATTTATTAAAACAATGGGTTTCTTGGGGTACAAAAACTGGCTTAACTTCAATTGCTACTCATTTCATGGTGTTTAATTTCATAGTTTCATTGGGAACATTGGAGACTCAGTTCCAGTTCAGCCTATAATATAGGCCCTTAATAAGGTCACTTTCTTCCTTTTAATGACTCACAATTAAATGCATCTATAAACACAGAACAGCTAGTATATCGACTCCCTTTGTTTCTGAAAATCATTTCTGCTTCAGTGTTCCAACTGTGAGACATTTATACTTGAATTGCAATCACTAAAGATATATTAGCTATTATTTTCCAGATTTCATGCCTTAAACAATGTACATAAAGTAATAAATTCAGTAAAATACCATTTATTCTCTATTTTACTATAATGACAAGATTTGTGAAAGACACAAAGCACACATTAAAACCTCTTTTAAAACCACACGAGGGAATGATCACTAATCCCATTTTCAAGAGAACTGTAGCTGAGAGGGTAAATAACTTATTTTCCTGAGGATCAAGAGATTTAAAATCAGAATTGTCTGATTCCACAGTCTCTTTCCCTACTACATTTTTCTAATGCAAAATTTGTGAAATTCCACTCAACAAACAGATATTAAGTTCCTGTTATGTGACAAATATCATGATAGATTCTGTAAAGGGAGAAAAGATTAATAATAAAACCACACCTTTGGCAACTATAAGATTCAACAGTTGTCATCTCCTTCATTTTTGACTTATGGACTTACAATGGGTTCCTCCAGCCTTTTATTCAAATTCCACATTCACCAACTTTAATCAAGGTAGTCCATCAATTCTTCCCATACTCTCTACCCTCTTTTCAATATCACTTCAACTTGACTCTCCAACACAGTTGTACTATTGGTAATTCTATTTCAATACATTTCAATATAATCATTCCCCATTTGCTCTTTCTATTTAAAATCCTTCTGTCTCCAACTCTGCACTTAACTATCAGATTTTGTCCATCCTTCTTCCAATATCCATTGCCACCAATGGCCTTTCTATCTGCCCTCAGATTGCATCTTTACTCAGCAAAATTTTATCAAGTATGCATATAGTTTACATAATATTTTTCTGTTGTTTTGTGCAAGATCTTTCTTTAATAAGTGTATAGACCTCTAAGAGTGAACACCATAACATTTTGGCTTCTCCATTCCTATCATCAAGTACATCTACTTTCAGTGCTGTCCAGTAGAACTTTCTGTGGTTATGGAAATACTTTGTATCTGTGCTATTCTACATGGTAGCCACTTGTCACATGTGACTAATGAGCACGTGAAATGTGCCTAGTGTAACTGGGAAAGTGAATTTAATTTAATTTTATTTATTTTAATTTAAATAGTCACATGTGTTATCGTATTGGACAGTGCAGTAAAAGTGATTTATAAAATGTGAGGGATGAGTAAACTATTTAATTATTTCTAAATGAACTCATAATGTAGAAAAATTCTGTTAAATCCTTCAGTTAGCAGAAAGATCAATGTAAATGAAACAGATGGTCCTGTATTTTATGTGAAAGCATTTATTCTTTCCTTTATCACTTTTAAGTTTACTTGCACAGTCATACATGTGTTATGAATAGAAAGTTCAATGAATTCTCAGAAACTCTTCTAAATCTTTAAATATGAAAATAAAGTTCAGTTTCTCTAATGAGTAAAGTGAATATTTTCAGTTTTTAGATGGAAAATTGTCTCATAGTAGGATCTTCTACAAAACTTGAGCCAAAAGACATTTTAATGACATATAACTATATGTTAAAAATCACTAAACTGTAATTGATTTCATAAAGACTCAAATTGGTAGGGCTGTGAATTCAAAATGAAGGTAGGATTCATCTTTTAAATCATTGAAAATTACTCCTTTTTCAATTAGCAAGAATTATATTTCAAATTTTAACATATAGGCCATGAAACAATCATTGACCTCATGGAGCATCCATTATACATGATTAATGGAGGTGAAAGGAGAAGAAATTTTTAAAAATTTTAAAGAAATGAGAAATAATTTTATATGATTACATACACTGGATGTACTGAAAATCTTTTTCGTAGAAAGCAAAGATGGGCTCTGCTTTCTAAGTGTGATGGATTCTTTGTTTAATTTACTAGCACTGGCTCAATGAACTGGAAATTCTAGCAATGGTCTTCGCTGCTGCCATCCATGATTATGAGCACACAGGGACCACAAACAACTTTCATATTCAGACAAGGTAAGTTAAATAAAGTATTAACTTTTATAAGTTAAAATTTGAAATGACTTTTCTGCATATTACTTATTTTAAGAGGCTTTTAAAAAACAATAAAGATTCTAATAAGAATAGGTTTAATGGATGTTTAACAAAATTCCTTAAGCTGCAAACACTTAAATCAATCAACTAGTATTTTTCAAGAATTTTGTGTACAGTATTTTGTGGCATAGTTAGCAATTTAAGGAACATAAAATGTGTAAGACAATTTCTCTCTGTCCAGCACTTGAACTGTGAACTATCATACAAGTCACATATCTGTTCACTGAGACAAATCTTGCCACATATTGTTTAAGGTATTGGTTTGGTGTCATTATGTATTTGAAAGTAATAAAATTGCACTTCTGGAAAAAATTAAAAAATCAGAGAAATCTTATTTTTAGGCCAGCATGAAGTATTAAATTTAAAACAGTTGGAAAATGAGATTCCTTAGTGATAGTTATAATGGTAGTTATTTGAATCAAGATAATGGAGTAGAAGTATATTTATCTGCTAGGGCTGTCATAACAAAATACCACAGAATGAGTGACTTAAACACCACAAATTTCTTTTTCGCAATTATGGAGGCTGGGAGTCCAAGATCAAGGCGTTAACAGTTCTGAGACTGTTCTCCTTGACTGGGAGACAGCCACCTTCTTGCTGTGTCCTCACATGGTCTTTTCTCTCTCTGTATGCACCCTAGTGTCTCTTCCTCTTCATATAAGGACACCAGTCATGTTAGATTCGGGCCTCACCCTTATGACCTCATGTAACTTTAATTATATCCTTAAAGGCTCTGTCTCCAAATACAGTCACATTGGTGGTTAGGGCTTCAACGTATGAATTTTAGGGGAGACACAGTTCAGTCCATAGCACGAAGGTACTCTACTCTCTATTTAGTTGAACAGAGAAGTCAGTGCCTGAGAGACAGAATGTGGTCTAGGACCCATCAGGAACCAAATCACTTTATATATGTGGGATCCTGAAATTTCTCCAACTCTTTCACTAGTCAGGATGCTTAACAAGGAGATGTAAGTCAAGAGACTGGTGTCTGTCTGAAATCGCTATAGAACCTTCAATTCTCATTGAGGGAAAACTAAACCTGGTTTTTTTTTTTTTATTTGCTCATTTGCTTTTGCTCATTTTTAAAAATTAATAGGCTTTATTTCTTAGAGAAGCTTTAGGTTTGTAGAAAAACTGAACAGAAATACACAGAGTTCCCATATGCTCCCTCCTGCTGCCCTGAAGTTTCCTCCGTTATTAACATCTTACATCAGAGTGGTACATCGTTACAATTGATTAACCGATATTGATACATCATTATTAACTAAGGTCTATAGTTTACATTAGGGTTCATTTTTTGTATTATAAGTTCCATGTGTTTTGACAAATGTATAATGTTGTGTCTCTACCACTGTAGTATCATACACAATAGTTTTCACTGCCCTAAATACCCATGTGCTTCACCGATTCATTCCTCCTTTCCTTGCCCTTTACCCCTGACAAACCACTGATCCTTCCAACGTCTCTTTAGTTTTGCCTTTTCCAAAATGTCATATGGAATCTTACAGTATGTACCCTTTTCAGACTGGTTTCTTCCACTAGCATTACATATTTAAGATTCCTGTATGTCTTTTCATGGTTGATAGTTAATTTCTTTTTATCACCGAATACTATTCCATCATATGGATGTACCACAGTTTGTTTATCTATTCATCTGTTGAAGGAAATCTTTCTTGTTTCCAAATTTCGGCACTTAGAAATAATGTTGCCATAAGCATTCATGTGTAAAGAGTTATTGTTTTCATGTGGGGAGTACAGAAACAGTTTATTAAAATATTAGAGCTTAAATGGACCATAAGGTGACTGAGATCCACATTAGAGATCATCTGATCTAGGCCTCATAATCTTAAAAGAGAAAACGCAGATCTGGAGAGGTGAAGTGACCTCTGATACACACAGTCTGTTGATGACAGTGCACCACAATTAAGAAGCTGAGAAAAGGGACACTCACTCTCAGTCCAGTTACTTATATTAAATATAACTCTGCACCCACGACCAAAGACAGAAACATCCAATTTTTTACAGCCTGAAATGGAATAGACTTACACATTGCACTCTCTTGTTGGAGACAGAGGAAGAGTTGAAATTCAGACAGTGAAATGTTGGGGAAGGCATTGTGCCTATCCCTGTAGTGGAGGAGACCCCAGAGTCCTTTAGATGACATAGAATGAAAGGAAAAAGGAAACTCAGGAGTCTGGTTGTATGGTAGGAATGTTATTAACCTACACATACTTGCAGAGTATAGGGAGTTGTTTTGCTTTTATTTCTATTAAATATCAAAAGAAAGGAAGACTATGCAGATCATTTTTGCCTATCAAAGGCTCTTTATATCCACAGAATCCATAGTCAGGAGGATTTTAATTAAAGATAGCTCATTACTGAGCTGCGCTTTGTACAGGACAATAGTTTCAGGAGTTCAAGAAAGGAGCAAGTGTTTTGTTACCAGTGAGTACTCCTACTCTTTCTACTTTGAAAAATGAAGGCAATGGACTGGACTTTTCCTGCAAAAACGTTAGATAATCCTTTCTAGCTTTTTCCTTTTACTATTCATCTGCAACTGGACAAAGAGTCATAATATTTTTATGCTTTGGGCTGTGGGGAAGAAGGAACAGAAGGAGAAGAGGAGGAGAATGACAAGGATGAAAGAAGATGTGGAGAAGGAAGAGGAGGACAAGGAGGAGAAGAATCAATCTTTTCCACTTTTATATTTAAAAACTCAGTATATTCTAGTCCAGGCAACAGCGAGTCCCTGTCTTAAAAAAAAAAAAAACACAACTCAGCATAGAAAGGGAAAAATTGTCTAACAGGGTCATATTTAATGGATTAATTTTACATGAACTTGAAAATTTCGTGAACAAAAATGTTGTAGTGACCAAAATGCAACCATATAATATGCTTTTCTAGCTCTTACTATTGTCTTTATATTTTATCCATGAAAAAATAAGGTTGTACATCACTGATATCAATAATTCTATTTTATCTCATATTATTCATTGTTACTTGGATTTAGAGTGCTTTTTGAACATGGAAACCCGTTTACTGCATAATGTAAAATGACTAAAATGTAATTTAGAACACAGGGCAAGGCTAGATTGGAATTTAATACAGATATTGTAATGCATGAAATCCTTGAAAGTGTAAATAAATGGAAATAATTTCCTCTTTGTGAAAAGAAAATGCCACGCTACATGTTACCATGGATACTGGATGTTGCTTAGAGTCTGCTCTTTTCTTAGCAGTCAAAGACCACTCAAACATTAAGACCATGCTGTATTCTCAGCATCTTTGTTAGATTTATGAGACAAAACACTTTGATTCAATTAAATCTGGCTGAAAAACACATCTTTGTTTGTTTCTCAAAGGAAGAGACGGTGACACTTGGAGCCATGTCATGTAATAGCCCTGACAAAACTGCTACAGCTAGATTTGGGGCCATATGATACAAATGATGTTATTGGAAAATCGCAGTTTTTCCCATGATCTCAGCAAACTTCTGGAAATGCACATGCTATTTTACATGTGCATTTAGGAAAAATAGGAAAAATCTATTTAATCATTTCTTCAACAAGGATTCCATGTATGCATTCCTAGTTCAGAATTCTGGGTATTGAGCTATGATTATTAAATGATTTTTTTAGGTCTTAACTGGGATTATTTTTAAAAAATCTACTTTGGACATTTGTGCTATTAGCTAAATATTAATACATGTGTTATTTCACCTTTATGATAGTGCTAGAAACAAAAGAGAAAGTAATATTTTAGTGCATTGATAAGTCATTTCTCTTATGTTGGATTAATAATAAAGCTTGGTTTATCTAGCAGAATGTCAGATATAGATGTTGACTAGTTTGTTTGCAGCAGATGCAGATTTCTTTAGTTCTTTATTTTTTAAAAAAATAAATTTGATCGTGTACATTTACAGTATGTAATATGATATTATAGGATACAAATAGATAGTAAAATGGTAATTATAGTGAGACAAAATTAACATATTCATCATCTCATATAACTACTCATTTTTGTTGTTTTTGTGGCAACTTTAGTTCTTTATTTTATCATTGTCTATGCTCCAGTAAACACTTAGTGGCAAGGCCAGGGCTAGATAATAACTAGGACTTCATCCTCTGAAAAGCCTGAAACACTAAATCTGGAGTGAGGCAGTTTTACACCTGATTACATATGTATCTCTCAGGAGGAAGGAAATTGAGAGAAGCTTGGGTGTTGGGGAACTGATAGCAAAGTTGTTACAGGTTTTAACTTTACTTTCTTTTTGCTGCTTTTGCTGCCTACAACTTGCCAACTTATGTAAATAGGTTCATCATTTAAGATATTGAGCATAGTGGTTGTGCTTCCATTACACACTTGCATAATGATCTGGCAACCTAGCAGAACAGGAGATGGAGAAGCAATGTCTCCATTATAAAAATCTGAGAATGCTTAGAGTATTTCATGCTTTATGCTAAAATATCAAATTCATCAGTGCAGCTTGAAGTAGTTTATCTGATGATCAAATTATATGAAAATACAGACAAGTGAGAAACAAAGACCTTCTCTTGATGAATTCATCGTTTTTAAAATAAAACGTTCACTATAAATCGATAGTGAAACATACACTTTAAATTTTCTTTAAAAATGATTTTCTCATTTTAATTTAAAGCAAAAGGATCTATAATATTCCAATTTAATCACAACATCATAAGGGAGAAAAAAATAGAATCCCAAATAGACCAAATGATTTTCATCATTTTCTTTACCTCCTACCCAAAGCAATTTTAGTTTAAAGGAATAGGAGTGATAATCCACTATCTGGAATGGGTAAAAAGAAGTTTATTGATTCATTGATTGAATAAAGTTGTTAGGTAATTTTTTCCTCCTTGGTGTATCTAGAGTATCTCACTGGTATATGGATAACAAAGTGAAAGGAAAAAGCATAAACAGATTTAAATTATGATAATGATAATTAAAAGAAAACTAAGCACCACAACAAGGTGGGATTAATCTCAGGTAGGTAAGCCTGGCTTATTATTCAACATTCAATTGATGCAAACCATCACATAAATAGGTTACAGAATAAAAATTGCATGATCTTATCAATAGATACAGAAAAAACATTTAACAAAATCCAACACTCATTCATGATATAAACTCTCAATAAACTAGGAATATAGGGGAACTTCCTCAACTTGATAAAGAATATCAACAAGAGTAGAATGGTGTTTACCAGGGACTGGAGTGGAGGCAGAGGTTGGGTAGATGTTGGGCAAAGGACATAGAATTTCAATTAGATAAGAAGAATAAATTCAAGAGATCTATTGTACAATGTAAAGACTATAGTTAATAACAATATATTGTACAGTCAAAGACTGCTAAGAGAGTAGATTTTAGTTGTTCTCACCACAAGAAATACATTTGTGAGGTGATGCATATATTGATTAGCTTGATTCAGCCATTCCACAATGTATGTATATTTCAAGACATCATCTTGTACATGATAAATATGTATAAATTTATTTGTCAATTTAACAAGTAAATAAAAAAGTGTATCTGCAAAAAACCTCCAGCTAACATGATACTTAATGGTGAGAAAATTGAAGCTTTCCCACTAAGATCAGGAACGAGGCAAGAATGTACCATCCCAGCACTGATTTTTAACATCATATTGGAAATGCTAGCAAATGTGATAAGACAAGGAAAGAGGGGGGAAAGGTGTACAGATTGAGAAAGGAAAAATAAAACTATCTTTGTTTGCAGATGATAAGATAATATATGTAGAGAATATGAAAGCATCAAAGAAATAACTCCTGGAACTAATAGCAATTATTCATATATTCAATAATCATAGCAAGTTTGCAGGATACAAGGTTAATACCCAAAAGTTAATTGCTTTCCTATATATACCAGCAATGAACAAGTGGAATTTGAAATTGAAAATACAATACCATTTCTATTAGCAACCTCCAAAATAAAATACTTAGGTATAAATCTAACAAAATATATATAAGATCTGCATGAGTAAAACTATAAAACTCAAATAAAAAAATGGTAACTAGAGAGTCATTCCAATGCCTGGATTGAATGGCTCAATATTGTTAAGATGTCAGTTCTTCCCAACTTGGTCCATAGATTTACTGCAATCCCAATCAAAATCTCAGCAAGTTATTTTGTGGATATTGACAACGTGATTCTAAAGTTTACATGGAGAAGCAAAAGACCCAGAATAGCTAACACAATGTTAAAGAAGAATGAAGTTTGTGGACTGACACTACCTGATTTCAATACTTACTACAAAGCTAGACTAATCACGACCCTGTGGTATTGGTGAAAGTGTTACTGTCCTCCTAGTGGAAGTTCTTCAGGTTATTAGTGATTATGGGAAGAAAAGAATTTCAGAACATACCACAGAAGCCAAAGCAAGCATCTTTTATTGAAAGAGCAAGTAAAAGTATGCTTGAGAGAGAGTGAGCGGGTTCAAAAAGAGTAGCTGCCCTGAAAGGAGGAAGTTTTTGGTCTTTTGAAGTCTCACTAATTGAGGTGAGGAATATTCCAGGTTAGTGATTGGTTTTTACTAAGAAATTGGGTAGTAATTCCTAGAATTGGGTTTCCTCCCATTTTTATACTTTATAGAGTTGTTTTGGAACTGTCATGGCAACTTCAAGGGTGCAGAAATTTTGAAAACACAATGCCAGTGATATCGTAGTTAGCCAAAATTCATGTAAGGTGACCTGGATAGCTGGTAAGCCAACTGAAACCAGTTCTTGTCTGGTTTTCAGCTCTGCTTAGTTATACTTTAACACATGCACCCACCCTGCAAGCTCCCACAAACCCTGTCTGCTATTCTTCTACTGTAACAAAAGAATAGAAAAACAGATCAATAGAAATAGAATAGAGAGCCCAGAAATAGAACCACAAAAATATAGTCAAATGATTTTTGACAAAAGAGTAAAGACAATACAATGGAGCAAAAATAATTTTTTCAATAAATTGAGCTAGAACAATTGGACATCCATGTGCAAGAAAAAAAAAAGAATCTAGACATAGACTTCTATGGTTTGAATGTTCCAGTAGAATTCATGTGTTGAAACTTAATCACCTAGATGACAGTGTTGGAAGGTGGGGACTAATGGAAGGTGTTCAGATCATGAGGGCTCTTCCCTGATAAGTAGATTAATGCTGATTATAAAATGGGCTCAAAGGAGTAGGTTTGCTCTCTTGCACTCTGTGACCTCCTTCTGTGTGATGCCTTCTGCCATTTGACTATACAGCAAGAAGATTCTCACAAGATGACAATGCCTTGATCTTGAACTTCCCTGCCTCTGGATCTGTGAGCAATAAATTTCTCTGTTTTATAAGTTACTCAATCTCCAGTATTCTGTTATAGCTGCACAAAACATACTAAGACACAGACTTTATGCCCTTCTCAAAAATTAACTCAAAATGGATCACAGATCTAAATGTGAAACACAAAACTATAAAATTCATAGAAGATAACATTGGAGAAAATCTGGATGACCTTGGATTTGACGATGGCCCTGGATTTGACAATGACTTTTTAAATATAACACCAAGGCCACTATCTAAGAAGAAAGAATTGATAAGCTGGTATTCATTTAAAAATTCATGCTCTTCCAAAGACACTGTCAAGAGACAAAAAAGACAAGCCACAGATTGGGAGAAAACATTTGTGAAAGCCATATCTGATAAAGGATATTATCAAAATATGCAAAGAATGTTTAAAACTCAACAATAAACAATCTAATTTAAAAATGGGCCAAAGACTTTATCAGACACCTCAGCAAAGAAGATATACAGATGGCAAAAAAGCATATGAAAAGATGTTCCATATCATATGTCATTGGGGAAATGTAAATTGAAACAAGAATGAGATATTACTACACGCCAATTAGAATGGCCAAAATCCAGAACACTAACAACACCAAATGCTGCTGAGAATATGGAGCAACAGAAACTCTCCTTCATTACTGATAGGAATGAAAAATGGTACAGCCACTTTGGAAGATAGTTTGGTAGTTTGTTACAAAACTGAACCTACTCTTACCATGTGATCTGTCAATTGCACTCCTTGGTATTTACCTAAAGGAGTTGAAAATTTATGTTCACACGAAAACCTGCACACAGATCCTTACAGCAGCTTTATCCATAATTGTTAAAACTTGGAAGCAATCAAAATGTCCTTCAGTAGGTGAATGGATAAATAAACTGGTGCATCCAGACAACGAAACATCATTTAGCACTAGAAAGAAATGAGCTATCAAACCCTGAAAAGACATGGAGGAAACTTAAATGCATAATATTAAGTAAAAGGAACCAATCTGAAAAGGTATCATACTATATGATTCAAATTATATAACATTCGGATAAAGGCAAAACTATGGAGACAGTAAAGAGATTAGTGTTTGCCAGGGGTTAGGGAGGAGAAAGGGATGAATAGGTGGATCACAGAGTGTTTTTAGGGCAGTAAAACTATTCTGTATGGTACTCTGACAGGTACATGCCATTATACATTTGTTCAAACCCTAAAAATGTGCAACACCAAGAGTGAACCCTAATGTACACTGTGGACATGACGTGATAATGATGTGTCTGTGGGGGTTCATCAATTGTAACAAAAATACTACCCTTGTGGGGAATATTGATAATGGGAAAGTTATACATGTGTGGGGAAAGAAAGTATATGGGAAATCTTTGTACTTTTCAGATTTTTCTGTGAACCTAAATCTACTCCAAAAAAGAAAATTTACATAAAATTTTAAAATATTGTACAGTAAAAAAAAAAAAAAGGAAATTAAGTCCCTCCATAATTTTAAGTGTTCAATTATGGGGTTTTTACTGGTGAGATGACTTGAAACTTGAGCATTTTTTGTGAGACAATCATGATGTCTAAAGAAATCCCTTACTGGGCATTTTGTTTTTAATTCTTAGGTCAGATGTTGCCATTTTGTATAACGATCGCTCTGTCCTTGAGAATCACCATGTGAGTGCAGCTTATCGACTTATGCAGGAAGAAGAAATGAATATCTTGGTAAATTTATCCAAAGATGACTGGAGGTGAGTTTCAGAGGAAACCTGGAGGAGACGTAATTTCAGAAAAAAAATTAATTGTGTGATTTAAAGTCAAGAAAACAGATGAAAGTCAGTGCCTTCCCCATACTATAGACTCAATTACTGTTGAATGGACAACTCTGAGAAAGATTAGTACCTAGAAGACTTTGTTCAAGAACCAGGCTCTGTTAGACAAAGCTGAAACATTTCCAGGTCAACTGCCTGGGTAAGATCACACACAGTTCAACAAATACTTTAAGGTACATAATTATACACTCTCTGGAATGGATCTCTCCTCAATTTGTACCAATATGTGATCTTACATAGATTCAAAATGTTAGTAATATACTCATTTTGTCATATATTATTTTTATATGTAAAATTCAGTTTTTTAAAAAAACAAAAAATTCCAACATTTGGGGTAAAAATTTCAAATATACTAAAATGACCCAAGTACAGAGGGAAATCTTACATGTTTCTCCAAAGCATATATTTGCTTAAAAAAAGCTACACTGTATGGTGATACTTGTCGCCATATAGGAGGAAATAACAAGATGCATCCTTATCCCTCTGCATAACCTTTCTTCCTTTCTTTGATCCTTCATTCTTCATCACTCCTTTCATTTAACAATATAGTTGACAGATTTAGCAAATAAAAGTAAAGGAAAACCAATTAAATATGAATTTTAGATAATCATAGAATCTTTTTAGTGTATAGCCCTAATATGCTATGGGACACACTTAAACTATGTAAAAAAAAAAAAAGCCTATGTTTACCTTTCACAGAGATCTTGTTAAAAGTCAGTACATGGACAGGAAAAGGTCCACTCAAATGTAAATATCAAAATTTTTTTGTTTTTATTTTTGTTTTTTGAATCAAAGTAAAAAGAAATGTCCAAAAGAAAAGTGGCAAGGAACAACTTTCAAAAACAAAAACAAAACATAAAAGGTAAAATCAGTGTTAAAAGAAGTATTAACATCCCCATGACTACTTTTCCAAATTTCAGAGCTTCCTGGTTTTTCAAAGGCCGATTCCAGAAAAATGGGCTCATTTTTGTGACTGTAGAAAATCCTGTAAAGTGAAGGGATGGTGGCACTTTGTTTTGGGTACCCAGTTCAGGTCTTTCATTTTATAGTTGACCCTTGAACAACACGTAGATTAGGGGTGCTGACCCCCCATGAAGTTGAAAATTTGGATGTAACTTTTGACTCACCAAAAACTTAACTAATAATAGCCTACTGTTGATCAGAAGCCTTATCAATAACAATTACAAAATATATTAACAAATATTTTGTATGCAACATGTATTACATAATATATTCTTACAATAAAGTAAGCTAGGGAAAAGAGAATATTATTTAGAAAATCACAAGGAGGAGAAAATATATTTACTGTTTATTAGGTGGAAATAGATCATCACAAGGGTCTTCATCCTCATCATCTTCACTTTCAGTAGGCTAAGGGAGGGAGGAAAAGGATGGGCTGATCTCAAGAAAATCTGAATCTAAGTGGATCCAAACAATGCAAACCCACATTGTTCAAGGGTCAATTGTTTTCCTCAGGAAAGAGTAGCCCAAGAGGATTTATGTTGCAGGACTGACAAGATCTAACTGTAAAAGGATTTTTTAAAAAATTATCCCACTGGGCCATATCATCTTTGGATAAAATATCTTTGACACAAAATCATAACTCAGGTTTCCTCTACACCTTTGATTTAGCTTATTCTATTGGCCATAGCACACAATAAAAGTAAAATATGGTTTCTAGTACAAGTGATTTTTTTAAACCTATCTCTATGGAGCAAACAAGGAATTGTGGAACATGTAAGCCTTTCCTTGGGTGACTTTTTTTTGTTTGTTCTTTTTTTTTTTTGAGACAGAGTCTCACTCTGTTGCCCGGGATAGAGTGCTGTGGCGTCAGCCTAGCTCACAGCAACTTCAAACTCCTGGGCTCAAGCGATCCTTCTGCCTTAACCTCCTGAGTAGCTGGGACTACAGGCATGCGCCACCATGCTCGGCTAATTTTCCCTATATAGTTTTAGTTGTCCGATTAATTTATTTCTATTTTAGTAGAGACGGGGTCTCGCTCTTGCTCAGGCTGGTCTCAAACTCCTGAGCTCAAACAATCTGCCCGCCTCAGCCTCGCAGAGAGCTAGGATTACAGGTGTGAGCCACCGTGCTCGGCCCTGGGTTGACTTATTTTCTATGAAGTATGAGGATGAGTTATTGGAGTATAGACTTTGTGATATGATTGCCATATTTATAGCATCTTGGTTAAAAATTTCAATAGTACCATCGCTCTGTTTATGTCATGTAAGGACAGAACCCAAAAGCTTAAGTAGAGAATCCCCACTTCCTCTAGCATCTCAGCTTGCCTGGGGTTCTTATGACGGAAGGTTGGCACAGTGGAGTGGTCCAGGTGTCAGCTTTGGGAGTGAGAACTCTTGGGGTTGTATCTTATCTCAGCCATGTACTAACAGTGTGACTGGGTGACTCAATATCCTCTGGGGACAAATACTGATACCCTCTCAGGGGGTTGTTATGAATATTAAATGTCTTCACGTGCTTACAAAGCAACTACTTGTTAAAAATGCTCTAGTTGCATTGTATTAATTTTTATATGAACACATTTAATCTTCATGGTTCAGTTCCTGGACCGAATAAATATTGAATAAATAGTACTGGTTTTATTAATAGCAGTAATTTTATTAAAAAGATGCAAAGTGAAGAAGGAGCAGGGAGGGTCTTGAGAATCCATGGCCCTCTTGTTCCTATCTCTTCCCTGAGACATTAAGCCTTTCAGTTTTGTTGACCATATGAATTTAGAATAGTCTCAAACCTCACTAGGCTACTTTTTTCTTCTAAAACATTCAAATACCATATTTAGAATAGTTTTTATTTAAAATGGCTAAAGATCTTTCAAGATAGAAAATCAATATTTAGGAATTATGAGTGGGGGAGGGCGTGGGCATGACAAGGGAAAGGGCTAATTCCTCGGGGTAGACGTTAACATCGTTCACAGTTCACTCTACTCATAGCTTCCTAAATCCATGAGAGTCCAAAGGTAAACTAATGTCAACTTTTGTGAGCACTTTCACATTTAACAAGTAGCATCTTTTGTGTTCCTATCTGTTAAGAACAATAAAATGTAATTAGTGATATTTAAGGAAATGTTCCACTTCAGAGCAGTATAGTGCTGAATGAACCTTTCTCCTTTTCATGACTCTACAGGGATCTTCGGAACCTAGTGATTGAAATGGTTTTATCTACAGACATGTCAGGTCACTTCCAGCAAATTAAAAACATAAGAAACAGTTTGCAGCAGCCTGAAGGGTAGGTTATTTTCTCTTGTCATGTTAAAGATCTGTGGGCTTGGACTCAGAAAAGACTGTAAATTGGTTACTTTGTTCTGATAATTTCAGCATGTCCTTGGTTTGACAGGATTGACAGAGCCAAAACCATGTCCCTGATTCTCCACGCAGCAGACATCAGCCACCCAGCCAAAACCTGGAAACTGCACTACCGATGGACCATGGCCCTGATGGAGGAGTTTTTCTTACAGGTGCCTCTTTCTGCAGATGTTTTTAGAAATAGTGACTCTGCATATTGACACACATCTTTTCTGTGCAGAATCCAGGGCTTGTGACTGTTGTCAATAGGCCACAACACATTCATGGGGATTTTAGCAGAACTTATTAATCTTTCAGATAAATGTATTACATAATCCTATGTAATGTAATACATGTTTTAAAGAGAGTCAAATCTTGAATCTCAGGTGTCACTGCCAGAAAAGAAAGAAATAAACAAACATAGAATTGCTATCTGCTGTTAAGAGGTGAGTGCTAGAACAGAGACAACAAATAGCTTTCATAATAAAAAGGGGAAGGGGAGGATGTAACACTTCGGCATAAATCTTGTTGGCCAGAATTCAGTTGTATGTGCACAGCTTCAAGAGAGGCTGAGAAATAAAGATTTTAGCTGTGTGGACATCTGCATAACTAAAGAAAAAAAGGTCCATTATGTGAGAAAATCAGCCTAGATAAGGGAAATGACTGGTGTTCTTTGCCACAAGTATACATGTTTTTGCTCTATAGCGTCCCCATCTGCTCCGCCCTTCACCATGGTGAGGTACTACAATATAACTGTGATGCTAACCACTCAGAGTTAACATCAAATTCCACCAATTAAGGGCTCAGTTTCGCACAAGATTGGCTGAACTTCGAATGCCAGCTGCAAGTGGGGCAGCAGGGCACCCACACATCTGACCAGCCCAATACAAATTCAGGCATTCCCATAACCCTCCCTAGGTTTGATAATTTGTTAGGGTGACTCACAAAACTCAGGAAAGTGTAATACTTACAATTACAGTTTTACTGTAAAGATACAACCCAGGAACAGCCAAATGAAGAGGCACATAGGGAAAGGTCTGGGAGGGTCCCAGAATCAGAGCTTCCACGCCCCCTCCAGGTAGAGTTAGGGTGCATCCCCCTCTTGGCTTAGTAATGGGGAAACTCTACTGGGCTTCAGTGTCCAGAGCGTGCATCCGGGTTTTCTTACATAGGCATGATAGACTAAATCATTGGCCATGTGCTTCAACTCCATCTCCAGCCTCCCTCTCCTCCCAGGGGATCAGGTTGGCTCAAAGTTCCAACTTTCTAATCATGTAGTTGGTGATTCTGGTGACCAGTCCCCATCCTGAAGCTATCTAGGTGCCAGCCAAGAGTCACCTCATTAGCATATCAAAGAGTCTCCTATCACTCAGAAAATGCCATGGGTTTTTGAAGATCTGTGCCAGGAACCCTAAATGAAGATCAGATATATTCTTCATTATATCATAGTCGCATTCAGAGAAGCTCTTTTTTTATTTATATATTTTCAGATTATTTCATTTCTCAGTATTATTCTTTATTTTGAATGTTATTTATTGATTTTATACCTATTCTGAAGACATAAACACCAAATATATTACTATATTTAAATGACTTTAGTTTCTGTCTACCATTGTCAATGGATATAATACAAGGTTTCACTTTTCAATAGCATTACATATTCCTAGAGAAAGTTACTGAATACCATCTTTCAAATCCAAACATTTTGAAACTAAAAATAGTTTTGCAAAAATATTTTAATACCTTAATACATTCTGTGCTTAAAAAAAGTAGACTAAATGTAAACACCTTTCAAATCCTAAAAGCCAACTTCCTCCTATGGCCAATTAAAAATTATAATTTAAAATACTCAACCAATCAATAAATAGAAAATGACAAATCTAAAGAGAACTTAAAGATCTTTAAGAATAGCCCTGTTATATTAGAGATGAAAAAACAGAAACATGAAAAGATAAAATGACTTTTGCTGGGATAAGAAGAAATTTTTAATATTTTAAATTGAATGATCATGAAAATATAACACATGAAAATTTGTTGGATGTAACTAAAGCAGTGTTTAGAGGAAATTTTATAGCATTACAGACTTGTATTATAAAAGAACAAAGGTGTAAAATCGGTTATCTATGTTTCACTTTAAGAAGCCAAAAGTTAAGAAAATTGAATCAAAATAACTTGATGGAAGGAGATAATAGGTATAGCAGAAATTGGTGAAATAGAACAAAGATAAACAATAGTAAAAATTGAGTTCCATGGCTCACTCCTGTAATCCTAGCACTCTGGGAGGCCGAGGTGGGAGGATCGCTTGAGATCAGGAGTTTGAGACTAATCTGAGCAAGAGTGAAACCCTGTCTCCACTAAAAAAATAGAAAAAATTAGCTAGATGTGGTGGCATGCACCTGTAGTCCCAGCTACTTGAAAGACTGAGGCAGGAGGATTACTTGAGCCCAGGAGTTTGAGGTTGCTGTGAGCTAGGCTGATGCCATGGTACTCTACCCAGGGCGACAGAGTGAGATGCTGTCTCCAAAAAAAAAAAAAAATAGTAAAAAAATTAATAAAGGTAACAGTCAGCTCTCTGAAAAAATAATGAAATTACTTTCAGCATCAAAAAGAGGGAAAAAATGATAAATGAAAGATAAAGTATCAATATAGATCCTATATACATCAAAAGGATAAGGAATATTATGCAGAATTTATGCCAATAAAACTGACAAGTTAGATGAAATTTTTAAATTTTTTGAAAGATGTATATTATCAAAACTGACACAAGAAAAAATTATAGTCTGGATATTTATATATCTGTTTTAAAAAACTGAATTTTTAATTTAACTCTTCCCATGAAAAAACTCCAGGCTTGGATGGCTTCAATTCTTAATTCCGATTTCAATTCTGAATACTTAATTCAATTGAGAGGTGGTGAATTCTCTCAAACATTTCAGGGAGAAATAATGCCAGTTTTACGCAAATTCTTTCATGACATAAAGGAAAAGGGAAATTGACAGCGTAATTCCTGACAATACCTGACAAAGACTTTTCAAGTAAAGAAAATTACACACTCGTATCTGTCATGAAACTAGATGAAAAAACCTTTAAAATATTAGCAAATTAAATCCAGCAATATGTGAAAATATGTAGAAGAGGACATATCATGACTTGAGTCAGTTTAATATTTGAAAATTAAGGTAATTCACTGTATTAAAGAACAAAATCATATTATCAATTCAATAGATGTACAAAATACATTTGACAAAGTTCAACAGACATTAATTATAAAAACTCGCAGGAAACTAGAAACAGGAGGCCTCTCTCAACCTGATAAAGGGTCTATAGTTAATATACTACTTCATGGTGAAATATTGAACACTTTTATACTAAGATCAGGAAATCTACTCTTACTACTTCTACTAACATTGTATTTGAAGTTCTAGCCAGTGCAGTAAAGTGATGAGAAAAAAAAGAATAAATTGCATAAAAATAAATAATACTGTTCTTATCTGCAGAAACATGAGCATCTACATGGAAAACCTTAAGGAATCTACAAAAAGCTTCTAGAAATAATAAATGATTTTATCAGAGTTGTAGGGTCAATTGTATTTCTGTATGCAAACTACAAACAATTTGAAAATGAAATTTTAAAAACAATGTTATTTATAACAGCATAAAATATGAAATATTTGGGAATTTATTTAATTAAATGTATGCAAAACCTCTAAACCACCTCTAAACCTCTAAACCACAAAATGTTAAGAGAAAATTTTAAAAAGCTATTTAAACGGAGATATATACCATGTTAATGGGTTGAATGACTCAATATTGCTAAGAAGTCAGTTCTTCCAAAATTGATTAATATATTTAGCACAATATTTATCAAAAATTATAAGAGGCTTCTTTGTAGAAGTTGAAAAGCTGATTCTAAAATCTATGAAAAAATGTAAAAATCTAAAATAGCCAAACAATTTTGATAAAGACTAAGAAATTGGAGGACTTACACTTCCTTTTTACATAATTTAATACAAAGTTACAGTAATCAAGGCAGTATGTTACTGGCATAGGGATAGGTAAATAGATCAATAAAATAGAGTAGCAATTTCAGAAATAGACTAATGCATATATAGTTATTTGATCTTCAACAAAGGCACCAAAACAAAAAAATGAAAAAAGGAAAGTCTTTCCACAAATGGAAATGGAATAACAATTATTAAATATATGAGGAGAAAAGAAAACTTGTCCCCTACATATACCTTACACAAAAATTCAAGATGGACCGTGGGCTTACCACAAATCATAAAACTATGAAGCTCTTAGAGAAAAACACAAGAGAGACTGGGTGGTTCACACCTGTAATCCCAGCATTTTGAGAAGCTGAGGTGGGAGAATTGCCTGAGGCCAGGAGTTTGAGACCAGCCTGGGTAACATAGCAAGACCCCATCTCTACAAAAAAATTTTAAAATTAGCCAGGTGTGGTGGTGTGCACCTGTGGTCCCAGCTACTCAGGAAGCTGATGTAGGAGAATTGCTTCAACCCAGAAGTTCGAGGTTGCAGTGAGCAATGATTGTGCTATTGCACTCCAGCCTGAGTGACAGATTGAGACCCTGTCTCAAAAACAAAACAAACAAACAAAAACACAAAAGACTATCCTCTAATCTTTGGGGGGATAGGCAAATTTTTTTAGAGAAGACACCAAGTATTACCTATGAAAGAAAAAAATGAAGTACACAAAAACAAATTGAAAACTTCTGTTCTTTAAAAGACATTATTAAGAAAAGGAAAGTTCAGTGTGCAGATGGGTGGATTAAAATATAATAAAATAAAAAAGAAAAAGAAAAGGTAAGCCATAGACTAGAGAAAATATTTGTACTACAAATATCTGTCTGAAGACTTATGCCCAGTTTGCATAAAGAATTCCTACAAATCAATAATAAAAAGAAAATCAGATCAATTCGAATAGATATGTCATGAAAGAAACTGCACAAGTGGATAATATATGCATACGAGTATGCTCATTGTTTTTATTTATCAAAGAATTGTAAATTAAAGCCCTAATGAGATATCATACATCTCCACCAGAATGACTCAAATTAAAAGGACTGACAATACTAGATGTTATCAAGAATGTGAAACAATTGGAAGTATCATACATCTCTGGTTTATTACATCATTACAACCACTCTGGATAGCATCTACTAAAGTTATATTTAACATCCCTTAGGACTCAATACTTCTATCCCTAGGTGCATAACCCAGATAATTTAGTATTAATGCCCACCAAATGTTTTATCTGCGAGTAGTCATTGCAGTATTACTTACAATAGCCCAATGGTAGAAACAGACCAAATGTTCATCAAAAATCAAAAATAAAAATCGATAAATAAATCATAGTATATCATACAACCATGCAACAATAAAAAATAGACAAATGATAAAAATAATAATAAATCTCAAAAATTCATTCTATAATTCCATTTATATGAAGTGACAGAAATCAGAACAGTGAGTGCTTATAACAGGGTAGGATTCCCTGGAAGAAGTTAAGGGAACTTTCTAGGGATGACAGAAATACTCTATATCTTGATTTAGTGTTACACAGTGTGTTCCTGATTATACATTTCAGATTTGTACGTAATTTTTTCTTCGTTTTTAAAAAAAGAGTATATCATAATGAAGGTGCTTCATCAAAGACTTAAAGAAAGATCCTAAAACAATCACTGTTAAAAAAAAGCTAATAAATCCCAGAGACTCATGAAAATTACCTTTAGATCTTCAAATAATATCGCGACTTGTGTTATCCTTTGGTTTTACTGATTTCAAAACAGACAAAAAATACCTGACAGAATCATGAGAGTAATGAATTCAATGAAATTGGGTCCAGATGTTTTTTAAGTTCATTAATTTCTGCATTTTTTAAAGTAAAAAAAAAAAAAGTAAATGACTTTCAAATCCCCTTCAGAAACATATGCAGCAAAACAGGAAAATATGGAGTTAAAGTTCAAAACAAGTAAGCTTGTACTGCCAACAAATATGTTTTTCAAGCAAAACAAGTTTATCTTTATATGTTAAAATATGATATTGATTCCAACAGGTAAAATGTTTTCTTGCATTCAACTAACTAAATAAATCTTACAGTACCTTAACTTAGTCATACCACATATTTTAGCCCTCTGGAGGTGGACACAGCAATGAATCTGAAACCCTTGGTGTATGCATTGCTCTGAATGTATTTCACATAAGCTGTAAGCTGGATCTGTGCATCTATGCAGATGTCCTAGAAATTGGCAGGACTGCAATGGTTCTTGCATGTTTTCTTTTATTTTTGTTCATTCTCATATAACCATCTGTAGAGCTATCACTTTGTCAAACCCACAGTACTGATAAATATCTTCTTGCTATGCATCTAGCCAAAGTAACTGGAAATTTTCATCTCAGACAGTGAAAACAGCACTTTTATAAAGCAATTTGCAAATATGTTGTTTCATGCCTTTGGAATTCACCAAGAATCTCAATACTGTGTCTTATGATTTACAACTCATCACGACCCTCAGCTGCAGTTTAAATGTAAACATTTTGTGTTTCTTATTAAAGAAAATATTTTATATATCTTGATCAAACATAAGCCTAATAACGTAGAGAAATAATCGGACTTAGCTTCAGAAAACCCAAATGTAAGCCCTAGCTTTTCATCTTTCCAGCTGTGGTGGATGTGAGTTTTCTCCTTCTTAGCTCTATCCATTCTGCCTCTATCTCGGGACAGTTGTGAAGAACAAAATGATAGAACGAATATGAGAAGGCTTTGGATACTATAACCCATGATACAAATGTGAGGGATTATTGGTATTTGTTATCCTCCTGGTCTGTTTTAATTAAGCTTTATATTTTTCTAAAGCAAAGTATCAGAGGACCATGGTATACTATACATTGATTATGAAATATTTTGTTATTTGATAATTACTTAAAGCTGAGCTTCAAAGAATCTGGGCACAATTTTAAAAATGCATTCCCCAAAAAATCATCAAGTTTAGAGAGTATCCAATTAAGAAAAATATTTTCCATTTTGCTCTGCAGAATATAATACTAGATTTGGAATTCTTTCAACTGGTTTTGAACAAAATTAGAGGCTGGATATAAACTCGAAAAATAAGAAAAAATACTCACATGAAAGAGCTGAATTTTAGAACTTTCAAGAGCAAGAAGAAAAGTGCGTGTGGTGTGTGTATGTGTTTGAGTTAGCATTTCAGAACATGCAGAGGAATTTTAGGATGTTTTGACTTCTAAATCAATTTCTTATTAATTTGTCTGCCAAGTTCATTTTATCTAAAAAATGGGCTTACATAGACACTAAGAATTTCTAAAATACAGTGTATTTCTGGAGAACAAACCAATGCAGACCAAGCTATTTATGTCATCCTTTAAAACCCCATCAATGTTACCCTGATCTTTGGTGCAACTACTTGAGGTTCTCCCTCTGAAGCCATGGGAAACTGTAGCCAGAGGAGATCAGCATTTCCGAATTTGCAGTCCTGAGAACACTTATTTCTTACTCTTGAGTAAGCAGCTGGTGATGAAGGGAGTAAAGCAGGTTCTCCTTTCCAAGGCATTTTTACAGCAAGCTTGTGAAAGTCACCAGGACAAGGAATGCCCTCTCTTTGCGTGTTCACACAGATCAACGCAGTTGTCTCTGCCCTCTGACTGTGATGGGTGGACTTGGAAGATGCTCCATTCATTGTCACTGTGACTAATAGGAAAGGGAGCAGACATGGAGATACCAGCCAAAAACTAATCATTAGTAAAAGAAGACAGGTTTTGGCTTCTTATTCTCTTCCTGAACATGTGTCGAGTTGGCAAGATAAAAAGTTAATATAATTAAATAGCTGCTTCTTTTAAATTTTGTTTATATTTTTTACTGTGAACCCAATAACTACCTGAATTTTTCCCATCTTCAACTATTTGTTTTGTGGCACATGAAAAACATCTATATTTTAGCAAAGTCTACATTTATCAATAAATGTTACCTTGTCAGCCAAGGGAATTGAATTGGAAATGAAAGTTTTTTGGAAGGAAAGGTCAAAATAGTTATAGTAATTTTACCTTAAATTGCATACAGTCAGGCCCCTCTATTTTCTTTTAACATTGCTAAGAGTAGTATAAAGTGTATTATTTCAAAATAAATTTTATTTCCCATAGTAGTAAAAATGTCTTTAGTTAGTACATTCTCGGCCAAGGATCTGGCATCAAAAAAAACTCATGGATAGAACTTCCAAAATTACATAAATGTGAAGAACTGTAACTCTAAGCCAGGATAATAACCTCAAATATGAAAAATGTAAAAGTGTTATAAACATCAATTACCCAAGAAGTTCTAAGGTTCTGTAAAGTATAACACTCACAAAAATATAATTATACCACATCATATATTTTGCTAAAATAAACAGTGGCTTTCTTAGAATTTAGAAGCGCCCATTTTTAGAAGTGAAGAAAGGCAATTAGATGGCCCAAATTCCTTAAATAAGTTGTCCAAAGAAGGCTAACCTACTGCATCTTCCCTCCTCTTCTAATTAAATTCTCCTATAGAACTAGTGGTCTCTCAAATTCTATCCTCAGCCTTATAGCGGCCCCTAAGCCTGTGATCAGGGGCTTCCCGCATGTTTGCTGTCAATGTTGCTTCTTGTGTATAAAACTTAGGTTTCAATTCAAGAGTTTTCTCAATATTTCTGTGCCTTACCATCTGTTATCTTCTCTATCTTTTTTAAACTATAGAAACTATTTTGACTTTAGAGAAATAAAAAAAAAGTGCTGTTAAGTCACTGGATTTGACCCTTTGTTGATAGCTGTCAGAACATTTTACACTATTAGGAAAGCCTAAGAACAACTAATAGGCCTTTGTCATGGCCTTTCAAAGAAGAAACTTCAACTATCTCCAAGGAAATTGCTAAAAGAGATCCAAGCTGTCAGGCCTGAGCACATCAGGCTGCTTTGTGTTTCCATTTCCATGGGGCCACTTTTTCTACCTCCTCACTTGCAGCTCATCCCTAAGAATGCAATGCTGAGACCCAGGGGCATCATCCAGTGGCATTGGTTAATTAATTGAGTTTAGTGTTTTCTCCCACCATTTGTGCAAGTAAACTTAGACACCAGAACATGTGTATATTAAGTTATTGATTTTAAAAAGTATATTTTTGGCCTCCTGAAGGCAGCACCCTCAAATGAAAGGACAACCTCTAAGAAAAATATGAGCTAGTTGTCTTACAGAATGCCTATTGCTTCGTCCCCTGATTTTGTCTTGATTGAAAGTAAATATTCCCTATCCAGGGATAAAATAAGGAAAATTATAAAGTTGATCAAATTTATACTCAGGAATCCTAACTTTCCCTTTATATAGGTTTCCAGTTCTTTCATAGTTTAGCTGCAGTGCCCCCTACTAATCTTACACTCATGGCCTTTATCTACCCTAAAAAATAAATAACACTTTGAAATATTTATAAATAAGTTAAATAATTAATGCACTTTAGTATTCAATGTGCTTCAGCAGTGGAAAATTTAATATTCTAAAGTAATTGTGTGATACAGGAAGCAAATATAATATAAAATCTTTTATTCCATCTATAGGAAGGTCAGCCCTGAATATATTTGTCAAATGCCTAAGTCCTATATGAAAATGTTGCCATCCAACATTCTATAAAATTTATTTCGTGGAAGGTAAATCATTATAATGCTTTTTTCAAGCCTAAATTATCATTTTGGGGTTACCCAAAGAACTTGTATCATATAGTATAAAAATGAAGCTATTAAATTTGTTTTCTTAAAATATCAGATATCAGCACCTTGAATAAAAAAAAAACAGTTAAATGCAGCTTAACTGAATTTAAATAAATAAAATCATATAATAAATAAATAAAACCAACAAAATGCAGTTGCATCTGCATATATCAAATAAGTATCTCCAATATTGCATTTCCTATGAAGTCTGTCTGTAGCTTTATTTTTATTTTATTTTAACAATAGTAACATTGTTTATATTTTAATAGAAACTTAATATTCTTATTCAACAATAAACTATTACTATTAAGGATATTATTCTTACACCTTATTCTCAGCATGTTAAAATAAAATCCATAATAGTTTTCAAATATATCCCTCATCCAGATCATCTTACTGCCATTAGTGGAACCAACAAGCTCCTTTTCATTCAAGCTGGAAGCCTAGGAGTCATCCTTAATTCACCCCGCGCCATCCCTCCTACTGCTGACAAACTCATCTTTCAAAAGCGGAATTCCTATCAGGCCAATTCCTTGCTAGAAAAAAGAGGGAGAAGAAGCCAACACCTCTCCATTACATGCTAAATTAAGTACTAACTCTTTTTTTCCTGTGGTTTAAAACCATCTGAGACATGCATTAGACATCATAAATACCTTTAATTTGCACAGCTCCATATTGTTGCCATTATGAATTATGATTTTTGTTAGCTAAATTTAATGACTATTTACTAAATTTTAGGGACTGTCCTTAGGCTTCATATAAATTATCTTAGAGAATCTCAGGATAATCTTATTAAGTAGAGATACTATTAATAGATACTATTAATAAATACTATTATACCTATTAGATCTTATTCCTAAAATAAGTAAACTGAGATCACAAAGTTAAGTAACAGATGAGGAGAATTCATTTCAGCAGAGGCTGTGATATGTCTGAAGTAACAGTAATAGCCCCTTGAACAGCGGTGATTCAGTTGACTGTATTATCTTCTGACTCCAAGGCTAATGGCATTAATAATTCCTTCCCATCTGTCCCTTAAGCTGAGTGTAAACATTAATTTTGAATGGAGCTTATATTATTCTCTAGAGGGGTTAGGGGAGTTGCTGGCAGAGATGTCAAAAATTCTTATTTCCTATTTTCTCTAACTCATCACATAGTAAAAATGTTCCTGTTTATAGCTACTTTACCTACTTCTTTGGTGATTGTATCTAGATTTTCCCAAAAAAAATCTGATTTCAAACTTTCTGCCTATAACCCTCATAATCAGAGGCAGCATGGCTTAGGGGAATTTTACCAGAAAACAACCTCAAAAACCTTTGAAGTCACATATTGACACAATGTTGAACAATTGGGATAAAAAGATGTTAGAGGAAACAGAGTGGATGAAACTATAACAGTTATTGCATCCTAAGTTGTGGCCTTATGCAAGACTGCTGTACCTCATGAAGGTATATAGCCAATAAATTAGGGTAAAATAAAGCACAAAGCATTCTTTCAAATGGCCAGTGGAAGTGAACAGGAACAAAGAAGTATCCTCTGTCCTCTTTCTCTCATAAATACACTCCTTTGAATGCAAAAGAAAGAACCCATGTTTGTTAAACCTTGTGATAATAAAGCTTTGCCCAGAGAAACCACCATTGTTTTAGAAGATGAAAATCTAATTGCTTCTCATGATGTTGAACCCAAACATAAATGGAATTCTTTAACATATGTGCTCAGTTAATCTATCATACTTTAGATAAGATCAAATAATAAAAAATTGATGTTTTAATTCTCTCTGAGAAGAATATATTAAAATGAAATTATGAATGCTCAGTGTAAGAATTTTGAAAATATTCTGCATTACTTGTTGAGGGAGATTTAATAAAACTGGTTAGTGAGTAAAGAGATGTTTCAAAATGCTCATACACTTTTATTTTAAAAAGCAGTTCAGTCACAAAATCTTGATATTAAATATTTTCTGATGTACTTGGCATAAAAATAATGAGCAGAGAAATCTATGAGCTGGATTGTAAATTAAATGCCAAATGACTCCATATTTTATGGTGACTTTAGAAAATTCCCAAAGAGCAAAGGTTTATCTCTTCGCAACAAAGGGGTTGTGATACTAAGGCAGAGTCCCCCGGGGTTAAAATGTTCACTTTTTCCCCCTGCAAAAGGTCCCCAAAGGGAGACCATCCAAGAAAAATTATATAAACTTGGACTACATCTTTTGCTTTTATTTTTTTAAAAAAATAGTGCTAACTAAGAAATGACAGATGTGGCATTTTTAGGCTTTGTATCTAGGCTGTTCATTATCTTAGCTTCTCCAACCCAATTCTGTGCTAATGTGCTTTTCTTTCCCTAGGGAGATAAAGAAGCTGAATTAGGGCTTCCATTTTCCCCACTTTGTGATCGGAAGTCAACCATGGTGGCCCAGTCACAAATAGGTAATACTGAAAATTGGTGGTGGTGAAAGTGGGTGTGTACATGTCAGTTTTCAAATTTATACACCATACTGTTCAAGAGGTAACTTCCATGAAAACCTCACTCCATATTCATGAGAAATTTGGTCTTCGGACTGATCTGTATGGTGCTGAATGATAAGAATTATTGGAACATATTTACAAAATGGATTCAGTAAGGTAGCATTAGTATTAATAAATGTAATTGTTTTTCTGGTTGTAATCCTTTTATAAAATAGAAGACTTTCTTTTTGTTCAGGAGACTGTGTTTGTTGCTGCTTTGTTGTTGATTATTCTTTTCTGTAACTTAATCCTTTAGATAGAGGACAATTCAACAAAAATATTAGTGTGCGTGTTCTGTTATCACACAGTTTCCATACTATGCTTCATATAATATCTCATGTTCATTTGGGAAAAAAATTTCATCCTATGAATAGATAAACCAACAACAGGAAATTTGCAAAATAATATTACTCCCAATCGCATTTATTCTTACCATATGTATTTGTGTTGAGAACTTCAAGTCCAATCCATTATTAAAACGTATTACCGCTGTCACATGGTTCAAATATTTGTAATAGTTACTCCACAAGCCAGCATCTTCATTACCGAACTATATGATCAATAAACATGAGGATCACCACCTTACCTCTGTAGTTGTGCTCCAGTACCATCTACCACAAAGCTGCCGGGTAGTCGGAGGTCGGAAAGCTGCTGCTTCGGACCTTTCTCCCTTCCCATCCAAATTCCAGCAGCTGTTTTTCTAGCAGCCATAACACAGGTACCTATTACTGCTTAGTAAGTATGAATGTGGCAGGCTGAGGACCTGATGTGGCAAGCTGAGAGGGATGGAAGTTTCTGAGGCTTGTTGCTGTAACATAAATGGCTGCCATGTTAGTAGAGGTGACGCTTCAGTTGACAGTCTGCATATCCCAGGCATTTAAAACCACAAACAATTTAAAATAACACCCTGGATGGCCAATTAACATTGCTTTGACTTGAAGACATCAATTAAAAAACAAAACTATTGAAGTTTTGTTGAATTAAGAATGTGCCTTATTATAAGTAATCCAGTTACTTCAAAGGAGAATTACTTTTATCCAAGCATATGGAGGATAACATTCAAATGTGGACATTTCCCAGGACACTGTGCCTTAACAAGCCTCCCTCCAGCTATGCTCTTACATTGAGGGGTACTCCATGGCTCCCAGATGTGTTTCCAACAACCACCACACCTCCCCTGGGTCCTGGGGCTGTTGCCGCATACCCAGAGCTTAGAATAGGTTGTTGTCTCCCTCCCTACCTAAACACTGGGTGGTTAGTGCTCCCAGAGGACAATGCCCGTTCTCTCTGTGTGTCATTTTCTATCTTGATGAGTGCTTTAAATGTAAAAGTCTTCATTCAATCCTGACATCTCAAAGTGGTAGGGATGAATGCTGTCTCCCAGAGATGTTACTCTTCTTTTCTCTGATTTGACAGAACACGCCTACACTCTGTGAACTAACACTTTACATCCTGAGAATAATAAACAGCAATTTGAAATATTAGCACACTGGCAGAAAGCACTAGCTGAGACAGTAAGAAAAAAAAAAAAAGTGGTTGACTTCCTGAGAACGACTGAGCAAAAAACTGCAATTATTTAGTTTCTTTGGAGCTTCGATATTATTTCTTGTTGGTCAATAATAAAATCCAAAATGCCCATTTAGACCTTTCAGAAAGGGTAATGATCCCTCTCATTGAGAGAGGAAAATACAGACTCTCATTCGATCTGAATTTGTTGTCAGCAGTAGTGTATAACGCTGAGCATATGAGGTGAATGTTAATGGGAATGCCAATATACTTGAGCTAGCTAGCTTAAACTGTATCACTTCCACTGCTCTGGAGATTATTTTTAAGGCAGTTAAACTATCTCTAAAGATTGTTGTTAGATTAAAATAATATCAAAGGGTAAACAGAACCAATACTGTAGTTGATGTTTGCTATCCCAGGGGTGTCAGAAAGGCCCTCCATTATTACTGATTTTAGAATTCAGAAAATTATAGCGCTTGAATTTATGGGATGTTTTGTTTAGTTTAGTTTTGTTTTGTTTTGTCTTTTGCTTTTGTAGGTTTCATTGATTTCATAGTAGAGCCAACATTTTCTCTTCTGACAGACT
Source organism: Avahi laniger (assembly GCA_963575035.1). Classification (NCBI taxonomy): domain Eukaryota; kingdom Metazoa; phylum Chordata; class Mammalia; order Primates; family Indriidae; genus Avahi; species Avahi laniger. Next base: position 3,546 of record CAUYSK010089851.1, on the reverse strand, counting down.
CAACAGAGAAAATTGTTATTCCTCTTATAGAGGAAGCTTCAAAAGCTGAAACTTCCCCCTATGTGGCAAGCAGGTAAGATATTTTCGTTTTTTGTATCATTGTTCATCTTTGTGATGTTTAATAACCTTTTACTAAATGATTATCATTATTTCTCACATCTGGGCAGTGCATTCTTATAAGAATTATTAGGTAGTATTGCCACCTAGTGGCTTTGTGTTTTATTGTATCTACCTTTAAAATTGAGAACTGAAATCCACTGCAAAACGATACTAAAGTACTAAGGAGTGTGCTAAGGAGAGTCCCCCGCACCCATGTGAGGGGAAAGAACGGAGGTGAGCAGCTGCCATGTGTTCAAAACTGCGCCTGCGCATCTGCTATCCTGGTTCTTCTGAGCTTTGTAAAGTTTTTCAGGTTTTCCTCCCTCGTCCCGTATCCTGATGTTGATATTTTTTGGTTTCTTTGGCTGTTATTGTTAGCTCAACCACCATTGTGGGGTTACACACTGCTGATGTGCTAAGACGATCAAGTGCAAAAGGCTCCCCGAATGATGGGTCCTTTTTCCCAGACTACTCCCTTGCAGCAGTGGACCTGAAGAGCTTCAAAAACAACCTGGTGGACATCATTCAGCAGAACAAAGAGAGGTGGAAAGAGTTGGCTTCACAAGGTATAGTTGTTCAGGAAGGCTTCCCGCCCTCTCTCTCTGTCTTAACTTCTCCTCCAATATTTTAAATGTATCCCCTAAATTTATTTTTCTGTAAAATATGTGAGCCTTGGTGGTGTTTGGAGTTTGGCTACCATGAGAAAGTTGGATTCTGCTCTGCTTATGCCACATGAGCTGCAGCCGTACGTGGCAGTGGGTGATGGCAACCTGGGTATCGAAGGATGAGACAATAATATGGGGGACAAAACTTCGTTTTACAGTAAACTCCTGTGCTTTCCTGGAAGCGCTTCTCAGCCTGTCTTTTACTTTGCAGGTAGCTTTTATGTTGCATTAAAAATGTAACAGTGTCAGAAATTTCATTTTCCTAAGTTACTTCTTTAACTTAGAGTTTCACTCAAGAATTGGAGACATTATTTGGAATCAGCCACCAAAGAAATCAAAGGAGAAGCTAGCTATAGTTATTTCTGATATATTTGCTTGTTCAAATTAATTAGTCCATTTGGTTTAGGAGGTATGTGAGTCAGTAGCAGAACAGTCATGATCTTTCATGCAGAAAATTAGCTTTCAAATTCCAGATCTGGCCGCACCCCCTCTCACACTTCCTCCAATAGCCCTGTCTCCCTCATGCACTACGCTTCCTACACAATGGCCTCCTTGAAGGTTCTTAAAATACTCCAGAGCCTTTGCAATTGTTGTTCTTTCAGCCAGGAATTCTCCTCCTCAGGCTCTTTACAACTTTAATGTGCTCAGAAATAAACTTATCTTTATTGAAAGATATTATATGAGATCCAAAATAAATGGAGTGTTAAACCACATTTGTGTTCAGAAGGACTCAATACTGAAAAGTTTTAAATTATCCCCAAAGTGAGCCATAAATATAAAGTGTTTCCTACAAAAATTCCCATATGTTTTTTCTTGGAGTTTAAAAAATTGATCCTTAAATTTATATGGTATTGCAAAGGGCTAAGACTAGCCAAGACACTCTTGAAGCATAAGGTAGAGGTACTTGCCATATCAGAAATCAAAATTTATTATTGCACTGTAGTAATTAAGTCAGTGTGACTGTGATACAGAGATAGTCAAATGGACCACAAGAATAGACCAGAGAGCCAGAAACAGCACATTAATTACTGCAGAAACTTGACAGGTGACAGACACACATATTCACATACACAATCTTTTATATGTTCTTTTATATCATTCTGATGTTCCTAATTTTGTCCTGTGGATCTGAGTTCCTGTGTGGTATCATTTCCCTTTATACTGGAATACTGGCTTTAGTATTTAGTAACACAGGTTTGCTGACAGTGAGCTTAGATTTACTTGATCTGGGAGCATCTTTATTTTACTTTCATTTTTTGGACAGTTTTGCTGGATTTAGAATTCTTCAGTGATTTTTTTTCCCCTTTTAGAACTTTTAATCTGTCACTCTGTTGCCTTCTGGCTTCCATAGTTTCTGATAAGGAGTCAGCCAAAAATTATATTATTGCTTCCTTGTATATACTGAGTCATTTTTTTTCCTTGCTGCTTTCCAGATTTTCTCTTTATATTTGATGATGTGTCTAGGCCTGGTTTTCTTTGTATTTTTTCTACTTGGTGTTCACTGAGTTCTTTAAATCCATAAGTTAATGTTTTGTATCAAATTTGAGAAGTTTTCTGTCATTCTCTACAATATTTTTTCTGCCCCTCTCTCTCTGTTGTCTCTTGAAAATCCTATTATACATAACTTAGGATTCTGGAAATTGTACCAAAAGCTCTAGATCTCTGTTCAATTTCTTTTACTGTTTCTCCTTTTTTTGTTTTATGTTTTTTTGTATTTTGATTGGCTACTGTCTAATGATTTGTCTTCAAGTTTACTGATTCTTTGTCACCTCAAATCTGTTGAATCTAGTGAATTAATTCTTCATTTCAGCTATGTTTCTTTTCAGTTTTATAATTTCCATTTGGTTCTTTTTTTATAATTTCTCTGTTGATATTTTATATTTGCTTCCATTCATTGTTAGCATATTTTCCTTTAATTCTTTGAAATAGTTTTCCGTAAGTGTTAAGCACATTTATAAAACTTGTCTTGAAGTCTTTGTCTGCTCAGTCCAACATTATGGTCCACTCAGAGCCATACTTGCATAGTTCCACAGTTAACCAAGGTGTGTGAAAAGCTATCTCAGCCCTTCCATTGATGTCTAATTTCTAGGATTTGTCTGTTAAATTCTGTGGTCCAAATTTGGGTCACAACCTCAGATTAGCAAAGCTGGGGGTTTTTCCCCATCCAGTCTAAACTGGATCCACCACTTTATATTGGAGAAACCTAGTTATTTGTTGCCTCCTTCCATCCCAAACTAAGTCTACCATCTCTGGTAGAAAAGTTGGTTTTCGAATCCATTCCCAAAGCAGGAGTGAGGGAAGGGGATCAATGGGTGAGAGTAGTTTCAGGCAAGAAGGTCATGAGCTCCTGCTGTTTTTAATTAAATATTCAACAATTTTTTAAGAATAAATGCTTTTCAAATTATTGTGCTCCTTTGATTGATTTCCACTGTTATGGAATAGTTGATTTTATTAATGTTGTCCAGTTTTATATTTGCTTTTTTTTTTTTTTTTTGAGACAGAGTCTCACTTTGTTGCCCTGGCTAGAGTGAGTGCTGTGGCATCAGCCTAGCTCACAACTACCTCAGATTCCTGGGCTCAAGTAATCCTACTGCCTCAGCCTCCCAAGTAGCTGGGACTACAGGCATGTGCCACCATGCCTGGCTAATTTTTTCTATATATTTTTAGTTGTCCAATTAATTTCTTTCTATTTTTGGTAGAGACGGGGTGTCGCTCTTGCTCAGGCTGGTCTCGAACTCTTGAGCTCAAACAATCTGCCCGCCTCGGCCTCCCAGAGTGCTAG